>CM077188.1:1481510-1599010 GCA_039654105.1 Coreius guichenoti | reverse complement strand
ACTGAAATATACACACTGCACCTTTAAGTCATTTCAACTTAAATTACATCAAACTGACTTAGAAAAATGTTGAATCTTGTATAACTTAAAATTTTGAAAATTGCTTAACTTATTTTGATGAGTTAAAGCAATGTAAAAACATATGTTGCCATAACTTACTGATCATATCATTTTTTACAGTGTATGAACTAGTTTGACCAATAGTTGCATCTTATTGCAATCGATTAATCCATGCATGTGTTTTATTTTTTAAATGCAAAATACAAATAACAACTGAGTAATCAGATTTACTTTTCAGATTCAATCTGTTTTAATCTAACAGGTTTTTAAAAAGTTAAGACTTTACAAAAAGTTTTTTTTTTTTTTTTTTTATGCAACCGGCCACAGAAAACGACAATTAAAGTCAGGATAAATTCTATTTTCTAAATGCATATTATTAATCTTATTGTAAACAATTAATCCAATGCATATATTTTATTTTTAAAATGCAACATCCACATCAAATCCATATAACAACTGATTAATAGAAACAAGTCCCCGTCGTAGATTTTTTTCTTTTTTGGATAATTTTTCCAAAAAAGGATAATTGCAATGTCATACACACCTAGGATGAGCTGAGGGAGAGTAAATCATGGGCTAATCTTCATTTTTGGGTGAACTATCCCTTTAAGTCTATGCTCCCAAGATTCCATTTATGAGTTTTTTTGACATGGACATTTTTGTCCTCTATGGACCTGTGTGTAACTTTTTTTTAATTGATGCACTAACATTTAGAAATTCTGAAAAATCCCTCTTACTTAACAAACAGTCCGCTGATTTGCATGGTAACTGATCCTGCTGTACGTGCCCTGAGGGACTGAGGAGTGAGAAATGATTCTATGAATGTCCTGCCCACCGTTTCTCCAAAATCCTGTTCAGCAGAACGACACCTCACGAGGCGTGTCACCTCACGAAACATTCTGAAAACACACAAACACACACACACACACACACAGAGAGAGAGAGAGCACAAACACGTTTCCGGACAAAAGCGACTCAGAGGCTCCGGAAACGTTTAGATAATGAGTTTCATTCTCCTCATGTTAGTTGCTTTCGGGGTGTAAGTTTGTTCAAAGTTTAGTCAATTAGAACTGGAAATAGAATGATTTTTGCCTAAGGGTTCTTGTAAACACATTATAACACCGCAACAATATTCTACTCTTTGATTTTCTGGATTGCATGATAAAGTTTAAAAGCATGCATAGGCCCACCTGAAGTCAAACAGCGCAATATCGAGCACAGACAGACGTGCAGAGACATCCCTCGTGTGTTGCAACACTTTCTGTAACTGAACGATAGCATGGCCTGCAGCTCAACGGCAGCGAGTACTTATTTAAGAGCTGTTTGCTCAGGGGAATCAAGTCTCATTAGATCCAGATATGTATTTGACCACATTATGGTTTGTCGTTGTGGGTGCAGGTGAGATTACAACTACATCATTTCACAATCCACTATTTATTATTGATTGACGTTAAACGGAAGTTGCGCTGGTCTTATATTATATATTGTGACGTATATCCGATTGATTGGGTGGAGCTTTTATTCTGTCAGACGAGCGCTTCCGCTTCTTCTGCTCATGCGTATGTGGGGGAACGCAGCGCTGTTTTATCATATTACACACATTTGAGTGTGTTAAAGTGATGTTATAATGCTACTCTGTGCGTTCGCTCGGCGCTACTATGAGACACTTGTTCACACTGCAGTGAGCTAGATCATATTAGGCATGGTAAAACATGGTACTCGCGGTAAATCAAGAACACCAGATTTAAACAATAAGACTAACTGTGTTGAGCTGGAGAACAATGATTAGTTTCTGTCCATGAATGATCCAAACAGTTGCTCACCTGTCTAATAAAACATATCATATAATAAAGCGTCTTTGGTGTTTCCATGGTTTCTACAAAATAAAACCGGAGGGTATGATGTCATTGATAGGCGGTCCGTGTCCTGGTTAAAATTCCCTATTTCTCTGGATTTAAACATTCTTGGAAACATTTGAGATAATGCAAGTACACAAGTCAACAAAATATATAACACTGTTCTAGTGGTCTTTGGATATTTTAATCTAAAAATCTTACATATTGTGCCTTTAACTCTTTTATTTCATCCCATAGACTTATAAATAACAAAAAAGTGCAACATTTTTGATGCATTATTCAAAGATATGATTTAACCATTTTGATTTTGAAATTTTGATGTACGCAAATCCATGATAATTTATGTTTTGTTTCTGTCGTTATGATTGTTCATTGTGAGAGATACAACCATGCTTCATTTCCCTGATCTTATATGTATGTATAAGTGTATAAGTATATAACAAATGTAGGGCGGGGAATTGATTGGATGGTTGTGGTTTGCTATTAGTGGATGTCATGTGAGTGACAGGTTGCCCCGCCCTCGTCATCAGAGAAGAGATGTCACTGCAAGAGGGATGAGACGTTAAACCCAGGTCCTGACTCTCTGTGGTCATTAAAAATCCCAGGATGTCCTTCGATAAAGAGTAGGCATCCTGGCCAAATTTGCCCATTGGCCCCTGCCCATCATGGCCTCCTAATCATCCCCATATACTGATTGGCTTCATAACTCTTGTCTCCTCTCCACCAATAAGCTGGTGTGTGGTGGGCGTTCTGGCGCAATATCGCTGCCGTCGCATCATCCAGGTGGATGCTGCACATTGGTGGTGGTTGAGGAGATCTATATGTAAATGTAACAAATTATTAATTATTATTATTATTAAAAAAATAATGACATGCACTGATAAGTAATTTATAATAAACTGCAATATTGCATTAAAAAAAAGAATAGTCCATTTTTATTTCATGTTGATACATATTTGAATATAAAAGAGATTACATTTTAAAAAACATATGTCAGTTTATATTTCAATATAAATATGTCATATCATGTGATGCAAAGTCTTCCATAGGACTGTGTGTAATCCCAGAGTTAAAGCTCAGTGTGGTGGTTATGTTCTCAATCACAGCCAGCATCTGTTGATGTGGTTAAAAACGCTCAGATTAAGAGAAGTTGATTTGGTGGAGGTTTCGCTGATGCTTCATCATGTACATTCAGCAGCTTCTGTATTCTTTAACACTAATCCTCACATTATCACTAATGTGATCCTCTGGAAAGCAAGAAAAATGCAGAAAAAGCGTCTTTTTTTCACTTTTTCACTTTGGGTTAAACACTAAAAAGAGTGCTTAGTTCTACAATAATTATTCAACAAGTGTGCCAGAGACGAAGAAAGTGAGCCTATATTACCTTAAGAACCATTTACGGTAAAAAAAAAAAAAAAAAGGTTCTTATGCAGAATTTTTTTCAGTAAATACTATAATTATATACATTATATTTATGATGGATAATTTAGCAGCTGCTTTTTCCAGTGACTTACAAATGAGGAAAAGCACAAGCAATTTACATCAAGAGTAAAAAGACAAAACATAATTATTATATTATATTAATTCAGAAATGTAGAGAAAAGAGAATAACTACATTCCTGTCATGTTTTATTAACCACATAATAATATATAATTCATGCTAAAACTATTCAAACGTACATATAAAAAGATTTGACTTACAAATGAGTTGTTTCTAGACAGCCCTCCTCCCACGCTGGTTGGTCGCGCCAGACCTCATTAGCATACAGTGGGCGTGCCCGCAACGTATCGGTCAGATGGATGAGTAGAGCGCGTCAGTCGCGCATCGGGCAGCGAGTGAGAACTCAGCCGCTCTCCGGCGCTCAGAATGCGGCTGCGACTGTGAACTCATCCCGCTCCCGTTCCCTGTGACGCCAACACTGAACGGGAAACATGTGGAACACTAAAAGAGGAACCTGCCTTCGCAGCAAAGGAGAGTTATGGGTAAGTTTCTTACTCTCATGGAAAACTGAATTATCATGACATCAAATTCTCTTAATAATAGCATGTTTAATGTTCTTAATAATATCTTTAATCCAAGATTTTTATATAATCCAAATCCATTCTAATACTTAATTCGATATGTATATGAGTCACAGTCAAATAAGTATTTGGATGGATTTTATAATAATTTTGGATTTTATATTTATGTGTATATATATATATATATGTATGTGTATATATATGTATGTGTGTGTGTATGTATATATATATATATATATAGTACTATAGTATAGCATAATACTATATATAATAAATATATTTAAATATAAATGTATATATATATATAATAAATATTAGCATAAATATTGTGCGCATAAAGTATTATTATTTAGATATTTATTTAGTTTGCTGGTTCACTGTAATCCCTTACAATTTTTTTAATAATCATAGTTTCTGTCAAAATACATTTGTTATTAGTTAAAACCAAATTAATTAAAGTGAGAGAAAGATCCAAATCCATCCTAACACTTATATTAATTCTATATGTATATGAATCAAAGTCTAATAAGTATTTGAATGGATTTTATAATAATTTTGGATTTTATATATATATATATATATATATATATATATATATATGTATGTATATATATGTATGTGTGTGTGTGTGTGTATATATATATATATAGTACTATAGTATAGCATAATACTATATATAATAAATATAAATGTATATATATATAATAAATATTAGCATAAATATTGTGCGCATAAAGTATTATTTAGTTATTTATTTAGTTTGCTGGTTCACTGTAATCCCTTACAATTTTTTTAATAATCTGTCAAAATACATTTGTTATTAGTTAAAACCAAATTAATTAAAGTGAGAGAAAGATCCAAATCCATCCTAACACTTATATTAATTCTATATGTATATGAATCAAAGTCTAATAAGTATTTGAATGGATTTTGTAATAATTTTAGATTATATATATATATAGTAAATAGTACATTCTAGTATCATTGTACACTGTTTGAAAGAGATTTATACATGAATATTTTACAGTTGTAAAATAACTTGAAATTATGGTTACCATGGTAAATAATTGGGTAAATATTTTGTCATAACAGTAAGAATGGATGTATATTTAGTCCAACCATTTCCCCATCACACACATAAGTGTTAAACTGCTTTATCTGCATTGCTTTCTTGATTATTTCTACCTAATCGTTTTTGTTGTTTATTTTTAGGGTTTGTTCATTCTCCTCTTGTACACCAGTCCTCTCTCCTGCTCTTCAAATTTCAGTCACCTCATCTATAAGATAAAGGAAGGATTACCTAAAGGGACACTCATAGGGGCTATCAGTGCGGACTTAAACTTGGATCTTTCCGGTGATCCCCCTCGCTTGTTCAATCTGGAGCTAAAGACGGCCGGCCAGCAGTACGTGAGTCTGAACAACACGACGGGGGAGCTGTTCACATCCGCCGTGGAGATCGACAGAGAGGCCCTGTGCGCCGAGACCCACGAGGGCCAGGGCTGCGCGATCTTCCTGGACGTGCTAATCCTTCCTCAGCAGTACTTTCAGCTGGTCAAGATTAAAATCGTCATCGAGGATGTCAACGACAACCGTCCGCATTTCCCCGTCGACGAAATCAGGGTGTCTGTGCCAGAGAACGCACCCGTTAACGCCAGGTTCGCCGTGGAGCAATCAGCAGTGGATCCCGACATCGGGATTCACAGTGTTCAGACGTACTGGCTTGTGAACGACTATGGGGTTTTCACATTAGACGTGGAGGAGAACGAAGGGGGAGAGCTGACGCCCTTCCTCATCATTACCGAGTATCTTGATAGGGAGACACAAGCGGAGTACGTGACTGACATAATAGCCGAGGACGGAGGCTCTCCGCCGCTTTTGGGCACTGCCACTCTGAGGATTATCATCACGGACGTCAACGACAATTGCCCCAAGTTTACAGACTCACAAGTGAACGTGACTCTTTATGGAAACGCCACTAAGGGCAAGCAGTTGGCCCGTCTACAAGCCTACGACCCAGACGAGGGTGCCAACGCCTTGATCACATATTCCTTTAGCGAACGGGTCAGCCAAGAAAGCAGAAACCTGTTTCATTTGGATACAATCACAGGGGTTCTTAAGCTAGCAGGGAAGATAGACAACAACACCGGGAAGCTGTACAAACTCATCATACTGGCCAATGGGCCGACGTGTATCCCAGAGGTTGCGACGGTTACCGTTCACGTTATCAAACAGCTCTCCGGGCCTCCGGCGGTTATACCGCGTTACATTGCGTCTGAGAAGGACGGCATTGTCAGTATAAGTGAATCAGAGCCACCGTTTTCACCCATTGCTTTTTTTACCATTAAAAACACTGAGCCGCAACAAAAGATAGAGTGTCTTCTAGAAGGGAGAGGTCCATTTCGGCTTGTACCGTATGAGCGCTTAAAAAACGAGTACTTGCTTGAGACCACAGAACCACTGGATTATGAGCAGCAACAGGATTATGAGATGGTCGTGGTGGTCCGTAATGCTCATGGATTAGTAGTTAACACCATAGTGAAGGTCCACGTGTTGGACGTTAACGACAACGCTCCGGTTTTCAAACAGTCCTTCATTGAGATCACAGTGGAGGAGAACAACCCACCGAACACGTTTCTCGCTCAGCTTCAGGCGACCGACGCGGACAGTGAAAGCAGGGGTCAGATTTATTACCTACTCGGTGCCGACGCTCCCACCATTTTTGACTTGGATAGGTCAAGCGGGGTTCTGGCGGTGTCCACTTCTCTTGACCGCGAGGAAAAGGAGACGTACCGCTTCATGGTGCGTGCTGTAGACCGCGGGACGCCAAGGAAGGAGTCAATCGCAACTGTGATTATAACCGTGCGGGATCGCAATGACAACAGCCCTCGGTTTATCAACAAGGACTTTACGTTCTTTGTGCCGGAGAACTTTCCTGGGTTCGGGGAAATTGGCGTGCTTACAGTCACGGACGCGGATGCCGGGGAGAACGGCTGGGTGGCTTTGTCCATCCTCAATGGGAGCGACATCTTTGTGATTGACACCGGACGAGGCGCGTTGCGGGCCAAGACCCCTCTGGATCGGGAGCAGCAGGGGACGTACTATGTGTGGATTGAGGCTATCGACGGAGGCGAACCTGCTCTTTCTTGCATCACAATGGTGACCATTCTGCTCCTAGACGTCAACGACAACCCTCCAACGGTTCTTTTTCCCCAGTCCAACCAGTCGTACATGCTGGTGCTTCCCAACACGCTTCCGGGAACGTCTATAACGGAGGTCTACGCGGTGGACCGGGACACGGGAATGAACGCTGTTATTGCTTACAGCATCATCAAGAGAACCGATGGGGAACCGGGCTCTTTTGACATCGACCCGTACACGGGAAACATCACCTTGAGGAAAGCCCTGAACAACCGAGGCCTCTACAGTTTGTGGGTCAAAGTCAGGGATCACGGTCAACCGGAGCTCTACTCTACTGTACTGGTCAACCTGTTTGTGAATGAGACGGTCAGCAATGAGACCCTCATTCAGAGCTTGTTGCCCAGAGGGGTAGATATTGACCACGGTGAGGATCCTCCAGTTAAGGAAGGGAGGGAAGGCGAGCGAGTGCCAAATCCGTGCCGCGAGTTGCAAGTGGTATTGCTTGCGCTGACGACTACCTGCCTTGGACTGTTTCTGACCGTCGTGTCATTGGTGACGTACATTTGCTGCAAGAAAAGAAAGCCGAAAAAGAAGAGGTTAGACATTGAGATTCCATTAAAACTCCACCATGAAATGGTGGACAAGAACCCAATGGAGATTTCAAACATATGACACTTGCCTGCTCAGCTAAATATGGAAGCTTGTTTCCGCCATGGAATAAAACAATTTAAAAGATAATTGCGACTTTATATCTCGCAATTCTGACTTTATATCTCACAATTCTGACTTTATCTTCCAATTCTGACTTTATATCTCGCAATTCTGACTTTATATCTCTCAAGTCTGACTTTATATCACGCAATTCTGACTTTATATCTCACAATTCTGACTTTATATCACACAATTCTGACTTTATATCTCACAATTCTGACTTTATATCACGCAATTCTGACTTTATATCACTCAATTCTGACTTTATATCACGCAATTGCGACTTTATATCACGCAATTCTGACTTTATTTCTCGCAATTCTGACTTTATATCACTCAATTCTGACTTTATTTCTCGCAATTCTGACTTTATATCACGCAATTCTGACTTTATATCACTCAATTCTGACTTTATATCACGCAATTGCGACTTTATATCACGCAATTCTGACTTTATTTCTCGCAATTCTGACTTTATATCTCACAATTCTGACTTTATCTTCCAATTCTGACTTTATATCTTGCAATTCTGACTTTATATCTCTCAATTCTGACTTTATTTCTCGCAATTCTGACTTTATATCACGCAATTCTGACTTTATATCTCGCAATTCTGACTTTATATCACTCAATTCTGACTTTATATCACGCAATTCTGACTTTATTTCTCGCAATTCTGACTTTATATCTCACAATTCTGACTTTATCTTCCAATTCTGACTTTATATCTCGCAATTCTGACTTTATATCTCTCAATTCTGACTTTATATCACTCAATTCTGACTTTATTTCTCGCAATTCCGACTTTATATCACTCAATTCTGACTTTATATCACGCAATTGCGACTTTATATCACGCAATTCTGACTTTATTTCTCGCAATTCCGACTTTATATCACTCAATTCTGACTTTATATCACGCAATTCTGACTTTATATCACGCAATTCTGACTTTATATCTCGCAATTCTGACTTTATATCACGCAATTCTGACTTTATATCTCGCAATTCTGACTTTATATCACTCAATTCTGACTTTATATCTCGCAATTCTGACTTTATATCACGCAATTCTGACTTTATATCTCGCAATTCTGACTTTATATCACGCAATTCTGACTTTATATCACGCAATTGCGACTTTATATCACTCAATTCTGACTTTATATCACTCAATTGCGACTTTATATCACTCAATTCTGACTTTATATCACGCAATTGCGACTTTATATCTCGCAATTCTGACTTTATATCTCGCAATTCTGACTTTATATCTCGCCATTCTGACTTCTCGCAGTTCTTACTTTATTTCTCGCAATTGCGACTTTATATCACGCAATTCTATTTCTCGCAATTACATCAGAATTGTGACATAAAAAGTCGCAATTACCTTATTTATTTTTTATTCTGTGGCGGAAACAAGCTCCCATAGCAAAAGACTGTTTGTACTGCCCAAATTATATTGTTTACAATGTGTTTTGTGCATCTTAATATCTCTTGTGAATGAATTGTATATATTGTGCATACAGTATGTTTTATAACTATGATGAAATCTACAAATATATATATATATATATATATATATATATATATATTGACAAGATCGCTGCAAAATATTAAGATTTTGCTCTTTGCATTTGCTGCCCAACATGCTTTTAATGTATCTTACAATGGTTGTGTGTCTTTGAAGCCCAATGCAGTTTCTCTTTATGGAAAGCTGTTCCCGTTCAGATGTAATGCCCCTCATGTTTGTCATCACCCTTCCAAAAGAGATCTCCGTGAATAACAGAAGTTGTGTTTTCTGTAGGATGCCAGGCTGGTGTGCAATGAATCTGAATCCCCAAAATGTCTCGGTTCCTCCAACTGGTTTGTGATGAATTTTTAACGTTTGTGCACTCAGCTCAAAACCCTTTTTCAAAGAAGCTAATGCAACATTTCTCCGATCTTGTTTCTCTGACGTGCAAGCATAGAATTCATGAACATTAAAGTGCTTTATTTTCTTATTAATAGCTTGGATATGATGTTCTTTCGCTCAACTGGTATTAGTTGTGATGCAGCAGTAACTGCTCAACACATTCATCTACTGGAACCCTCTTTTAAGCATCGATATACACTGTCAATTTGTCAGGATACTGTTCTTGGGAATCTAAATCTTTAGGAGAATTCAAAGAGCATCTCAGTGCTTGATTCGATCGTATCTACACGGTTTACAAGTTGAAGTGCCTCTGTCTTGAAATCTGTACAATGAGCATTGCAGTTTTCTATGGAAGAGATAAAATCCGAAGGAAAAACAAGAAAGATACCTTGTTTACACTGACTAACAGAATTCTGCTGTTGGTGAAAAACAACAAAAGAGATCTTGTGCAATTATATTGCCTGAAAAATACACAGAACTGTAATGTACAAGTCATCAAAACATGAAAGATATACGAATATCACTTATAATTCCTTTGATGCAGCTAGTGAGTCTTTTTGCTTGTGGTGTGGTTTGCATTTCGTTCTGTTCTTTTTGTGTTGGTTTCTCCAGCGTCCCGACCCATCGCCGGGGTCAGATCAGGAGTGTGTGTTTAGCTTGTCATCGCTCGTGGAACGCCATTCAGCTCTCTAAAACAGACATGGCCACACGCCACTTCTATTATTCCCAAAACCAGTTGGGTTTCATTTTTCCCTTTCTCTCTCTGGAACACTCTGAAACACTCACAAAGGAAAGCAGTCATTTAAAACCACAAGAAGCTGGAGGACAGATAATGTATCGGGGCTTTGCGGTACATAGGTTGTGAGTAGGGCCTGTCACCTGGGGTCAGGTTCACCGCTTTAAGCTGCTTACTTCACCAGCAACATGTGTTCGGAAACCAGCGTGAGACTGAACATTTTCATCTGCGGGTCTAGATCAAGCATCTTATGTAGCACATTATTGAATTGGTATAAACTGGTGGTGTTAGCAATGCCAAGGTCGTGGGTCAATTCCTAGGGATAGAGGTTGCTTCAGATAAAAGCCTTTGGCAAATGCATTGCATTCACTGGAGAAAAAAAAACAATTTTCACTCAGAAATTGCTAGTAATGATTTTCTTAGTAGCCTACTTTTGTCTTATTTTCTACTAAAAAATATCTAAGCATTCTTAAATCGAGATGCATTTACTTAAAAAAAATGCATTGAAATGAAGCGAGTTTGTGCTTAAAACAAGAACAAATATCTGCCAGTGGGGTCAGAAAAATAATCTAGTTTTATCTTTGAATTATGTAGATTTTTCTGACCTTTTTTTAAGATGTACGCACTTTAATTAATAGTAAAATTCCTTGAAATTGAATTGAATAATCCTTAATTTAATTGAATAATTGAACAATCCTTAATAAATTATTCGATTAAATTATGTAAGGATTATTCAATTCATTTTCAAGGAATTTTACTATAAATTAAATTGCGTACATCTTTAAAAAAGGCTTTTTTGAGTGCATTGGCAGATATTTGTTCTTGTTTTAAGCAATAACTTGCTTAATTTTGAAAAAGCAGGACTTAATATCTAGTAATTTTGCATCTCAAGTAAATGCATGTTGATTTAAGAATATTTAGATATTTGTACTGAAAAAACAGTGTGATTTACACATGAAATCTTGAAGTATAACATTTTTCTTTTTTTTTTTTTTTTACAGGGCAGCATTATAACCATACCTAAGCAAGCGTTCTCATTGGCAGTGATTTAAAGTGATCATTAATTTTTAATGAGTTAATGAATTGAGGTGACAAGAGTGTGAGCAACTATTGGCTCATTTGCAAAAAGTTAAACTCTGCTCAACATTGTTGCATCACCAATGCAGTTTGAAATCAAATCTGTTGCAGATTATTCAAAGTGAACTTCCCTCAATGCTATATTTTGCTGACTGAATGTGTTATCATATGAACAGTATAAAGAGCAGTTTAAACAGATTTGATTATGAAAGGAACATAATGCCACTTACTTGTCTAACTTTATCACATGAGCTGTCTTTGCTCCTATTGGCTGTCAATGCAAAATATTCAAATGCCTCCTTTAGCCGTCAGACTGCATGAAGCAGGACAAAAAGAAAAATATATAATTTAAAAAAAAGATTTACAAAGAAGAAAATGTGATGCATGTGCAAAACTCAGCATCATGATGCAAGGGTGTTGCTATACATTTGCTAAGGAGCGTGTTATTAGGTGATTATTAAGGTGTTACTTTTACATTTACATCTATGCATTTAGCAGACACTTTTATGCAAAACGACTTGCATTGCATTAAAGGTATACAGTTGATCTGTTGATGCATTCCCAGGATCTCAAATCTGTATGATCTCAGGAATGCAGTTCAAATCAAGTCTTTACATGGTTCAGGTTGCACCTTTTTTGCCCATTTTATGCTCTAGCCTGCAACAAGCCGTTTTTCAGCACAAACTGAAGTTTAATAGCATTAGAGGTTTGTTCAATGATGCTGATTCAATAAACACCTCTAAATACATTAAAACAAAACTTCAAACAAATCACATCCCTGTGGAGCAGTTTACACAAAAAATATTCTGCAAAAATGTCATATTCTAGTAGTACACTATAGTAAAAATGCATATTATGCAAGAGTGCAGCTTCTAAAACACTGTTTTTCAGTACATTCACTATGATGTTGTACGGTCAGGTCACATTTAATCTGAGCTTTCCTCTGTGTTGATTACTCATGTCACTCTATAAGCATGTGTGTATGTTCTCACTCCTTCATACAATCGGCTTTCCTCTCTGCTTTCCCACCTGGCCAGACGGTTGTGTGCGTCTCACGGCCCCAGACGGCCCTCCGCATCAGCTTGACGGCGACCAACACAAACAGAACATTAGCCTGGAGACGAACGGCCTGATTGCGTTGATGGAGGACCTGTGAGAGACGCACAACAAACAGCCTCTGATTAATAAAATACACTTTATTCCCTTCCTGCTCCAGCGCTCCCTCTGATTGCTGCTTGAAATATAATGTGCGGCTACCAAAAAAAGGCTGTTCGGATTTAATTCAGGCTCTCTTGTCCATTGGGATTATAGTGTTTAAAGTACAATTACTATCATTTTTCTTGTTAAAAATGAGTTGAGTTTGCATGCTGATATCATTTTCTCCAATCTTGGCGCTGTGAGCACTTCTTGAAAACCTGACCAGCATGTTTCTGAAGTGGTTGGTGGCCTTTCAAGACCTTGACACTGTTTACCATTCCACATAACTTGATAACCATCTACTTTGCAGATGAAAGGTGATTCAAAATGATTTCCTCTGAAATCACGTGCACGGCCGCATATTTTGCTTGCAGATTATGAGGTGCGACGATTCGGCCACAATCCAAAACGGAGTCAAATGTGGAAAGTGCAAAGTGGAAACGAGGAATGATTGCATTAGCTGTCACACGTTTGGAAGGTTGGCAGGGTTGCCAGGTCTGCGCAACAAAACTAGCCCAATGGCCAAACAAAAGTAGCCAAAAATCAGCCCTAAATAGGGTGAATTCAGGTTGATTGGGACACTTTTTTCAAGTCATCTCAATGGCAAAAAGTGTCCCAATCACCCTGAATTCACCCTATCAAAACTCAAAATATGTCACACAATTCAACTTGAAAATCACTATGTAGTAGAAGTAATCTGGTCTGTTTTCCCTATGAGTGCCCTTGCTCACAAAACTCATCATCTAGCACAGTTGTATCATTGTTAGAATGTAAAACATCTCAATACAAGACATCTCAAAACATTTCCCTTGCTAACAGTTTTTGGTTCCCAGAACGTTCTGGGAACGTTCCCAAAACATGGAAATGATTGCATTACCTGTCACAAGTTTGTAAAGTTGGCAGGTCTGCGTAACAGTTAAAGTACCACTGAAGCAGTGCTGAAGTTAATGAGATAACTAAGTGATGATTGTGCATTAGTGATGAACACCTGCTGTCAACAAGCAGAAACTACAACTGACCTCCAGCCACAGACTTAGTTGAAATCAACTGTAGATAAAAGAAGACACTAAATCTAGAGATTGACCGATATTGATTTTTTTATAACTGATACCGATTATTTGCATGTTTATGTGCCCGATAACCGATATATAGAACCGATATTTATTTATTGTTATTTCTGTTTTTTACAATTATAGCAACAGCACTGAACTGAACAAACTGTTTTATTTAACACTTTTTTAACACTGTAATATTTGCAATTTCACTCCTTGCATACAAAACAAAACACACTTCTACATCAATAAATAGAGTCTGAAAGAGTGCAATTGAAAAAAAAAAATACAGTGCACTGTCACTAAAGTGTGTTTTTAACATTAGTGCTGGTGCATCTTTTTATTTATAACAACAGCATATTAACAACAGGCAAAATAAATTCTAATGTCTAATGTTTTCAAATGGAGAACATAAATAAATGACAGGTGAGTCTATCAACTCCCCATAAACATAAGCATTCGTTTTAAAGTACAGTTTTAAAAGGTTTATGTGTTGTTTAGACTAAAGAGTGAAGAGAATGGAACGCACTGGAATATTCGCTGGAATACGCAAACACTGGCACAGTTACCGAGTCCATCTCATCTGGCACGTTATCAGAATTATTAATATGTTTTTGTCGGTCTAGATTATGAAATATCATCTATGCGTTTACACAGAACGTCTCTCACGGAGATAGGCCTAATAATTCATTTCCACAGAGCTGTAATTATTTAGATGTTTATATGGAATTAATTAATTTGAAGTCACCATGATGGTGATCAGTGTTTGCTTTAGTTGGGCTCTTGATCCTTGACTTTTGTAAAAATATGGCACTCCCATACCTAAAATACATATTTTACAGTCACTGTATGCATTCCACACAATTCAACTTGAAAATCCCTTTATAGTAGTAATCATAAACACAGTCTGTTAAACACTATACAAGCTATTAAATCTCTATACAAGCATTTCCCCAGCTAACAATTTTTGGCTCCCAGAATGTTCTGGGAACCCAACACTAACGTTCCCAGAAAGTTCTGGGAACGTTCCCAAAACATGTATTTGTAATGTTTGTTTTTGGTTAGCCAGGAAAGTTTTCGTTACGGAAATAGAACGTTTGCAGAACGTTCCCCTAACCTTCCCATAACATTCTATTAACCTCTTTTCATCATATTTTTTTACATATTCTCCCGTGTCCCATATGGTATAAGCGGCATGGAAAACGGATGAATGGACGTCAGTAATCAGTACTACAAACCATGTCTTGTTTTGAACTAATGGTAAATAATCTGAACACATAAACCGTCATATGGAGGATTAAATTAGATTGATTTGCAAAAAAAGAACCTATAGAGAACGTTCTTATTTGGTTCCCAAGAAAATAACCAAATGGGAACCATATGGGCTCCCAGAACGTTCTGGGAACATTCCCAAAACATGTATTGGTAACATTTGTTTTTGGTTAGCCAGGAACATTTTCGTTACAGAAATAGAACGTTTTTTTTAGGTTTGCAGAACGTTCCCCTAACCTTCCTGTAACGTTCCCCTACCGTTCTATTCTTTTCATCATATTTTTTTACATATTCTCCCGTGTCCCATATGGTATAAGCGGCATCGAAGACGGATGAATGGATGTCAATAATCAGTACTACAAACCATGTCTTGTTTTGAACTATTGTTAAATAATCCAAGCACATAAACCGTCATATGGAGGATTAAATTAGATTGATTTGCAAAAAAAGAACCTATGTTAGGGGAACGTTCTGTATTCGCTCAGTCAAATAAACCTTTAACCCACACACTCTAAAGATGCTGGATTGTTTAAACCCATGTTTGGGTCAAATATGGACAAACCCACTTATTGGTTTAAATTTAAATTAAATTTTAAACCCAACCATTGGGTTTGTCCATATTTGACCCAAACATGAGTTGAAACCCAGCATTTTCTTAGAGTGCAGGGGGGGAAATCAACCCGTGACAACAGTTTAAAAGTATCCCAATTCTGCGGGAAAACCATGGACTTGGCAACCCTGCGTCGCACTGGTGAATCATGTTCAAGAAGACTGGGAACATTAAGAAAGTCATTCTTTTACATATTTAAACACCTGCTTTCCCCTCTTGCTCATTACTGTCAGTTTGCTTAAATTAACAGGTTAAGGTGCAAACACAGGAAATGACATCGTCCTGACCTCATAACTTTCCCAATCCTCTGATGTCTGGTCTGCTTTTCTTGGCTCTGTTGGGTGAGAAACAGGGAACTACAAACAGTTTTGTTATTATTTCATTACATTTCATCTGCTAATGTTTTTATAGAACAGATATGCGATGTGTCTTTTACAAATTTTAATTTGAGGATTTGGTGTTGGGCTAAGCAGATTTAGATGGGCGTCTCATCCTGTTGTGTTAAATTTGGCATGAAATGGAAGTTGTGGTAGGCTTTTCATCCCTATTATGCTTCTTGAATGAGAAAAAAATATAGGGCGGGGCTTGATTTTGTCTGTGGGGAATTGATTGGATGGTTGTGGTTTGCTATTGGTGGATCTCATGTGAGTGACAGGTTGCCCCGCCCTCATCATCAGAGAAGAGATGAAGTTATTCTGATTCAAGATTATTACTAACCAGATTGACCGTATTTCTGTAATTTCTGTTTTAATAGAAATAATTCATTTAAAGTCACCATGATGGTGATCAGTGTTTGCTTTAGTTGGGCTCTTGACCCTTGACTTTTGTAAAAAAAATATTCCACTCCCATACCTAAAATATATATTTTACAGTCACTGTATGCATTCCACACAATTCAACCTGAAAATCACTTTATAGTAGTAATCATAAACAGTCTGTTAAACATCTGGGACAGGTTGCCCCGCCCTCGTCATCAGAGATGTCCCTGCAAGACGGAGGGGAAGTTATTCTGATTCAAGATTATGAGTAAACATGAATAAACGGATAAATATTTTATAATAAATACCGCAATATTCCATAGAAAAGCAAGATTTGTCTATTTTGATTTCATGGCGACTTTATGAACAGCACAGTAGGTACAGAGCGTTTGACAGTGTGCCATTTTCTTCCTTTGGAAAGTGCTGGATCTGAAATTACGTTCAATTATTAAACGCGTAGACAGCAAGTAATTACTATCAGTCATGGGCCGGTCCAGTTACCAGATCGGCCTTATAGTTCCTCCTATGCTTTGAATCCAAACAAACGCGGCCGCACAATGCCGCTCGGGATCGGGTTTCTCCGTCACGGACCGATATGACACCGGATCCATCTTCATCTTCTCACTCCTGTCTCCGCATTTCAATAATGCATTCAGATATTATTCTCCTCCCCAAAATCTCGGCCTTTGATCTAATAGGTCTTTCAGGCCCGTGATGCAATAGAAAATAATCCAATCCAAGCCTTTTGATCCTCGTCCGGATTATGTTGCTGATTTCCTTCCCGTTTCCCACTCTATATCTCAGTATAAGTGAAGATGATGGGCCCGAGAAAGCTTTGCGGGTTTGTTTTAAGACATAATAGCTGTTGTCAAAAACCCCAACGACACAAACAGCATACAGAACCTGATTCACAAAGCTTGCTTGTTCTGCCTTAGTTTGTTTAGTTAGTCATAACAAACTTTGTGACCTATTCACTGGTTAGTGTCTGTTGTTGTAAGAGAAATGAATAGATGCTGTATATGTAAAGCTGATAGGACCACATACACACTGCAGATATGATATGAACATACACATCAGTGTCATCAAACCAAGCTCATGCTCCCCTCCCAAAAAATCCAACATAACAGAAACTAAATTAGCTTAGCAAAGCATTAAACACTACTAAATCTCCCACTTAACACTAATCTTGCACAAAAAACACTTAATTTTAGCATTTACTCTCCTTTTTGAGTGTCATGGCAAAGCATGCTGGGAAATGGAAATCCCAGCCCAGTTTCAGTTAAATGTAAGTTTTGTCTAATTTAAAAGATTAGTTCATAAAACTCAAAACAATGAAACAGTTCAGATTACTTAAAATGTGTCAGTTTCGTGAACTCAAAAGAAAAAGAAAGTTCTAAATACTCATTAAAGTTAATTTGTTTGAACTAATTTGTTTAATTTGAGTTTGCTGTACTCAGACCTATTAATTATTTTGAGCGTTGGGGTTTACAGTGTGAAAAATCAATTTATTCAGACAATTCAGAAAATCCCAGTGCAGCATTTCACATTTTCTTTTATGTGCTGTTTTAAACTTTCTAGTTTTATTAGTTATTTAATGTCAGTTTATTTGTCCAAGTTTCATACCGTCACCCTAATCAAGATTCTCAATCAAGTTTTATGCCAAATAAATACTGATATGATGCAAAATGTAATTTTTTTTAATCAAATATTTAAAATTTGATCTAAGAGTTGAATATTTTAAAAGATATTTACCCACATTAAAAAAATATTTTCATGATTTATCATAACTTTTTATCTTTTGTCAAATCAACTTAATTAATGTGATTTAGATAACATCATTTTTTGAGTTTTCATTTATTAAACCAATCTCCTTTGTTGTATTAACAAAATTTTTTATTTCAATGAACTCGGCAACCAGGTAACTTACTGTTTAACCAAGTTAAACCAACAATATTTTTTTTTACAGTGTTATAAAGTCAGAATTGTGAGATATAAACTCACAATTGCAAGTTATAAAGTCAGAATTGCGACTTTATAACTCGCAATTGTGAGATAAAAAGTCTCAATTATCTTTTAAAATGTTTTATTCTGTGGCGGAAACAAGCTTCCATATCAATGTGATCATGAATGACTGAGGAAAACGTATCATTCAATAAAAAGTAACAATATAATATGACTTGTTACTTTTTTTATGAGTAATGCAATATTGTAACACTTTTAAAAGCGGCGTTGAGCTGCAATCACTTTCCTTGTACTGATCGATTACATTTAATACTGATTCATCAACAATAATCTATGACCAGCACATACTGTATATGCAAATACCTGCACCAAAAGATTTTCTGCCTTTCCCATCAGCCTCTCTGCTTTGTAGCTTGTTCATTCTCATTTACATAGTAATGATGTTTTGTGGATTTCAGACGCATTATTCACCGTTTCATAATGTTTTATTTTTCTCTGAATCTCTCTATAGACGCACATAAATTCACACAGGAGAGAAATTGTCTGGTGTTTAATACGGCTGACTGCCATAAAAAAAGCATAAAAACCATAATCAACCTCCTGACAGCATAATGCATATTTGTGAAAGGTCTCTCGTTTTTTAATGCAGACAGCCATGGTATTGCCGTAACCTTATTTAATCCACTGCCAGATGATTCTTCTGTGGTCTAGGCCTATATATGCAGATACGACCCCTGTGTAAACCCCTGTTAAAGGAAAGTAAACCCCCTGGTGCTTTGACCTATTTCTGTACCTCATTGTTCATATGGCACTCAGATTCTGGCCTTCACTGAACACAGTGATGTCATTGTTGTTGCTTTGCTTAAAGGAACGTTACTTAAAGGATCATTACTATTGGTCACTCTTTTATGGAAGCTTGTTTCCACCAGAGAATAAAAAGTAAAAAAGGTAATTCTGACTTTTTATCTCACAATTCTGACTTTTTTTCTCAGAATTGTGAGATATAAAGTCAGAATTGTGTGATATAAAGTCAGAATTATGAGATATAAAGTCAGAATTGTGTGATATAAAGTCAGAATTGTGAGATATAAAGTCAGAATTGAGAGATATAAAGTCAGAATTGAGTGATATAAAGTCAGAATTGAGTGATATAAAGTCAGAATTGCGTGATATAAAGTCAGAATTGAGTGATATAAAGTCAGAATTATGAGATATAAAGTCAGAATTGAAAGATATAAAGTCAGAATTGAGAGATATAAAGTCAGAATTGTGAGATATAAAGTCAGAATTGAGTGATATAAAGTCAGAATTATGAGATATAAAGTCAGAATTGTGTGATATAAAGTCAGAATTATGAGATATAAAGTCAGAATTGTGTGATATAAAGTCAGAATTGTGAGATATAAAGTCAGAATTGAGAGATATAAAGTCAGAATTGAGTGATATAAAGTCAGAATTATGAGATATAAAGTCAGAATTGAGTGATATAAAGTCAGAATTATGAGATATAAAGTCAGAATTGTGTGATATAAAGTCAGAATTATGAGATATAAAGTCAGAATTGAGTGATATAAAGTCAGAATTATGAGATATAAAGTCAGAATTGCGTGATATAAAGTCAGAATTGAGTGATATAAAGTCAGAATTATGAGATATAAAGTCAGAATTGTGTGATATAAAGTCAGAATTATGAGATATAAAGTCAGAATTGAGTGATATAAAGTCAGAATTATGAGATATAAAGTCAGAATTGAGTGATATAAAGTCAGAATTGTGAGATATAAAGTCAGAATTGAGTGATATAAAGTCAGAATTGTGAGATATAAAGTCAGAATTGTGAGATATAAAGTCAGAATTGAGTGATATAAAGTCAGAATTGAGTGATATAAAGTCAGAATTGAGTGATATAAAGTCAGAATTATGAGATATAAAGTCAGAATTGTGTGATATAAAGTCAGAATTATGATATAAAGTCAGAATTGTGTGATATAAAGTCAGAATTGTGAGATATAAAGTCAGAATTGAGTGATATAAAGTCAGAATTGTGAGATATAAAATCAGAATTGAGTGATATAAAGTCAGAATTGTGAGATATAAAGTCAGAATTGTGAGATATAAAGTCAGAATTGTGAGATATAAAGTCAGAATTGAGTGATATAAAGTCAGAATTGAGTGATATAAAGTCAGAATTGCGTGATATAAAGTCAGAATTGAGAGATATAAAGTCAGAATTGAGTGATATAAAGTCAGAATTATGAGATATAAAGTCAGAATTGAGAGATATAAAGTCAGAATTGTGAGATATAAAGTCAGAATTGAGTGATATAAAGTCAGAATTATGAGATATAAAGTCAGAATTGTGTGATATAAAGTCAGAATTATAAGATATAAAGTCAGAATTGTGTGATATAAAGTCAGAATTGTGAGATATAAAGTCAGAATTGAGTGATATAAAGTCAGAATTGTGAGATATAAAGTCAGAATTGAGTGATATAAAGTCAGAATTGTGAGATATAAAGTCAGAATTGAGTGATATAAAGTCAGAATTGAGTGATATAAAGTCAGAATTGTGAGATATAAAGTCAGAATTGTGAGATATAAAGTCAGAATTGTGAGATATAAAGTCAGAATTGTGAGATATAAAGTCAGAATTGAGTGATATAAAGTCAGAATTGAGTGATATAAAGTCAGAATTGAGTGATATAAAGTCAGAATTGTGAGATATAAAGTCAGAATTGTGTGATATAAAGTCAGAATTGTGAGATATAAAGTCAGAATTGAGTGATATAAAGTCAGAATTGAGTGATATAAAGTCAGAATTGAGTGATATAAAGTCAGAATTGTGAGATATAAAGTCAGAATTGTGTGATATAAAGTCAGAATTGTGAGATATAAAGTCAGAATTGAGTGATATAAAGTCAGAATTGAGTGATATAAAGTCAGAATTGAGTGATATAAAGTCAGAATTGAGAGATATAAAGTCAGAATTGTGAGATATAGTCAGAATTGAGTGATATAAAGTCAGAATTGTGTGATATAAAGTCAGAATTGAGAGATATAAAGTCAGAATTGCGAGATATAAAGTCAGAATTGCGTGATATAAAGTCAGAATTGAGAGATATAAAGTCAGAATTGCGAGATATAAAGTCAGAATTGCGAGATATAAAGTCAGAATTGCGAGATATAAAGTCAGAATTGAGAGATATAAAGTCAGAATTGAGTGATATAAAGTCAGAATTGTGTGATATAAAGTCAGAATTGAGAGATATAAAGTCAGAATTGAGTGATATAAAGTCAGAATTGAGTGATATAAAGTCAGAATTGAGTGATATAAAGTCAGAATTGCGAGATATAAAGTCAGAATTGAGTGATATAAAGTCAGAATTGTGTGATATAAAGTCAGAATTGAGTGATATAAAGTCAGAATTGAGTGATATAAAGTCAGAATTGAGTGATATAAAGTCAGAATTGCGAGATATAAAGTCAGAATTGAGTGATATAAAGTCAGAATTGTGTGATATAAAGTCAGAATTGAGAGATATAAAGTCAGAATTGTGTGATATAAAGTCAGAATTGAGTGATATAAAGTCAGAATTGCGTGATATAAAGTCAGAATTGCGAGATATAAAGTCAGAATTGAGAGATATAAAGTCAGAATTGCGAGATATAAAGTCAGAATTGAGAGATATAAAGTCAGAATTGAGTGATATAAAGTCAGAATTGAGAGATATAAAGTCAGAATTGAGAGATATAAAGTCAGAATTGCGAGATATAAAGTCAGAATTGAGAGATATAAAGTCAGAATTGAGTGATATAAAGTCAGAATTGAGAGATATAAAGTCAGAATTGTGAGATATAGTCAGAATTGAGTGATATAAAGTCAGAATTGCGTGATATAAAGTCAGAATTGCGAGATATAAAGTCAGAATTGCGAGATATAAAGTCAGAATTGCGTGATATAAAGTCAGAATTGAGAGATATAAAGTCAGAATTGCGAGATATAAAGTCAGAATTGAGTGATATAAAGTCAGAATTGAGTGATATAAAATCAGAATTGCGAGATATAAAGTCAGAATTGAGTGATATAAGGTCAGAATTGTGTGATATAAAGTCAGAATTGAGAGATATAAAGTCAGAATTGTGTGATATAAAGTCAGAATTGTGTGATATAAAGTCAGAATTGTGTGATATAAAGTCAGAATTGTGTGATATAAAGTCAGAATTGTGAGATATAAAGTCAGAATTGAGTGATATAAAGTCAGAATTAAGTGATATAAAGTCAGAATTGAGTGATATAAAGTCAGAATTGAGAGATATAAAGTCAGAATTGTGAGATATAGTCAGAATTGAGTGATATAAAGTCAGAATTGTGTGATATAAAGTCAGAATTGAGAGATATAAAGTCAGAATTGCGAGATATAAAGTCAGAATTGTGAGATATAAAGTCAGAATTGCGAGATATAAAGTCAGAATTGAGAGATATAAAGTCAGAATTGAGTGATATAAAGTCAGAATTGTGTGATATAAAGTCAGAATTGAGAGATATAAAGTCAGAATTGAGTGATATAAAGTCAGAATTGAGTGATATAAAGTCAGAATTGCGAGATATAAAGTCAGAATTGAGTGATATAAAGTCAGAATTGAGAGATATAAAGTCAGAATTGTGTGATATAAAGTCAGAATTGAGAGATATAAAGTCAGAATTGAGTGATATAAAGTCAGAATTGCGTGATATAAAGTCAGAATTGCGAGATATAAAGTCAGAATTGAGAGATATAAAGTCAGAGTTGAGTGATATAAAGTCAGAATTGAGTGATATAAAGTCAGAATTGCGAGATATAAAGTCAGAATTGCGAGATATAAAGTCAGAATTGAGAGATATAAAGTCAGAATTGTGTGATATAAAGTCAGAATTGAGAGATATAAAGTCAGAATTGAGTGATATAAAGTCAGAATTGCGTGATATAAAGTCAGAATTGCGAGATATAAAGTCAGAATTGAGAGATATAAAGTCAGAGTTGAGAGATATAAAGTCAGAATTGCGTGATATAAAGTCAGAATTGCGTGATATAAAGTCAGAATTGCGAGATATAAAGTCAGAATTGAGAGATATAAAGTCAGAATTGAGAGATATAAAGTCAGAATTGCGAGATATAAAGTCAGAATTGAGTGATATAAAGTCAGAATTGTGTGATATAAAGTCAGAATTGAGAGATATAAAGTCAGAATTGTGTGATATAAAGTCAGAATTGAGAGATATAAAGTCAGAATTGAGTGATATAAAGTCAGAATTGCGTGATATAAAGTCAGAATTGCGAGATATAAAGTCAGAATTGAGTGATATAAAGTCAGAATTGAGAGATATAAAGTCAGAACTGAGCGATATAAAGTCAGAATTGAGAGATATAAAGTCAGAATTGAGTGATATAAAGTCAGAATTGCGTGATATAAAGTCAGAATTGCGAGATATAAAGTCAGAATTGAGTGATATAAAGTCAGAATTGAGAGATATAAAGTCAGAATTGAGCGATATAAAGTCAGAATTGAGAGATATAAAGTCAGAATTGAGAGATATAAAGTCAGAATTGTGTGATATAAAGTCAGAATTGAGTGATATAAAGTCAGAATTGAGTGATATAAAGTCAGAATTGTGTGATATAAAGTCAGAATTGTGAGATATAAAGTCAGAATTGTGAGATATAAAGTCAGAATTGAGTGATATAAAGTCAGAATTGTGTGATATAAAGTCAGAATTGTGAGATATAAAGTCGGAATTGCGAGATGTAAACTCACGATTGTGAGATAAAAAGTTGCAATTATCTTTTAAAACGTTTTATTCTGTGGCGGAAACCATACCCTTTACATATGTCTGTGGGTTTTGAAAATATCTAACTAATGAAAAGTATTAAAAAGAGCTAGTGACTAAACCTTGTAACCCATTGGATCCTCAAACTGTCAGTCAAACCTCATAACTCCACCCCGTCTCTATTGTGAATGCCAGTCTGGAGCGTCTCTGCTTGTTTGCAGTGCAATGGTACTCAAGAAACACTATGTAATGTTTTATGTATTTGAGGAGCAGAGAAGAGTCATAGCCAATACTGTCTTTGCATAGCACAAATGACGCATTAATATGAGCTGCACACGACCATCCTATAGCGAGTGCATTACTGCAAACACGACTTTAGTTCATTTTTACAAACAGACTTCAAATGGTCATGTGTGTAAATGGAGTAGCGGCTGCAGATGCACTACATAAAGCTTAATTTGTTTTGCACCGGAGCGTTCTTTTAACCCTTTCGCAGCGTCTCTGGGTTCACAGAATCTGCATCTGTTGTTGTGTCTCTGTACGAGAGCTTATGTGGAAAGCAATCAGTGGCTAATGTAAGAGAGATGTGACGGTACAGCTGCGTTTAAGGGGGTCAGGATGGGTGAATAGAGATTATACACCCCCTGAGTGCCAGATTAAGATTATCACCGCGTTTCTGATTCTATTGAAGCAAGGAAATAAACCTTATAGGCTTCAGATATTAGTGGGTCAAGACCAGATGCAGGTTTTAGGCTCAAAGCATCTGTCAGATATGATCTAATACATATGTAGATAGTTGCATAGGTTTATGAATTATTAAAATATCGCTGCACTGCTATCACAGGTCACAAAAAGCTTAAGGTGGACATTCGGACAGAATATTAAAAACAAACTCCATACCACTGAACTTCTGTACACATTTATAAAGGCTAAATTCTTGCAGTTTTAAAAGTATTCTTTATTTTTCTCTTTGCATTATGATCACTTTTTTCCTCCTTTTGGCTGCACAGACAGAATAAGGTAATAATGTATGAATGAGGGGTTTGAAAGCAGGTGCTGGAAGATGCTTTTCTGCAGATCAATGATCAGGATACACACGTCAACATCACAGAGAATATGCTGACAGATCTCTTGTGTGTCAGAAGAGATGAACGAGAGAGCTACAAACTCTCACACACAAACATGCAAGTATGCATTTGAATAAATCATAAATTAGTAAACACACAGATAAATGCACATCCAACAGCGTTTTTTTAAACCAGAAAACTGACAAGGAGATTAAAGTAAAAACTATTTATTAATTTGCTATTTAATCAATTTTTACATTATTTATTTATTTTTATATTTATTATATATAAAGAATAAAATATTATATATACATATATATAAAAATGTAATTAAATACTATTTTATTATAGTAGCTACTAATATATAATATTATAGTTTTATAATAATAATAATATAAATCTATGTATATATGAAATTATATTATATACAAAATGACATATAAAATAATTATAATAATATAATTGTATTATAATCTAATTAATATTTAAACATTAAAAATGTAATTGTATATAAATAAAAATAATAAATCTAAAT
Source organism: Coreius guichenoti (assembly GCA_039654105.1). Lineage (NCBI taxonomy): Eukaryota > Metazoa > Chordata > Actinopteri > Cypriniformes > Gobionidae > Coreius > Coreius guichenoti. The sequence continues at coordinate 1,573,236 of CM077188.1, read as the reverse complement.
AAAAATGAAAAACTATTTTTAATGCTATTAAAAATAAACAATAAAAAAATGACACATATATATATATATAAAATGTAATTAAATACTACTTTATTGTAGTAACATTCATATATATATATATATATATATATATATAATTGTATAAAAATTATATATAAAAATATTTATACATACAATTATATTATATAAAAATTATATATTATATATAAAATTATTCATGAAATAATTAGAATAATATAATATAATTGTATTATAATTTAATTAATATTTAAAAAACTAAATATATAAATAAAAATAAAAAAAAAACAATAATATACAGTAGGGAGAACAAGTATTTGATACACTGCCAATTTTGCAGGTTTGCCCACTTACAAAGCATGTAGAAGTCTGTAATTTTTATCATAGGTTACTCTTCAACTGTGAGAGACGGAATCTAAAACAAAAATCCAGAAAATCACATTGTATGATTTTTAAATTATTAATTTGCATTTTATTGCATGACATAAGTATTTGATCACCTACCAACCAGTAAGAATTCCGGCTCTCACAGACCTGTTAGTTTTTCTTTAAGAAGCCCTCCTGTTCTCCACTCATTACCTGTATTAACTGCACCTGTTTGAACTCGTTACCTGTATAAAAGACACCTGTCCACACACTCAATCAAACAGACTCCAACCTCTCCACAATGGCCAAGACCAGAGAGCTGTGTAAGGACATCAGGGATAAAATTGTAGACCTGCACAAGGCTGGAATGGGTTACAGGACAATAGGCAAGCAGCTTGGTGAGAAGGCAACAACTGTTGGCGCAATTATTAGAAAATGGAAGAAGTTCAAGATGACGGTCAATCTCCCTCGGTCTGGGGCACCATGCAAGATCTCACCTCGTGGGGCATCAATGATCATGAGGAAGGTGAGGGATCAGCCCAGAACTACACGGCAGGACCTGGTCAATGACCTGAAGAGAGCTGGGACCACAGTCTCAAAGAAAACCATTAGTAACACACTACGCCGTCATGGATTAAAATCCTGCAGCGCACGCAAGGTCACCCTGCTCAAGCCAGCGCATGTCCAGGCCCGTGTGAAGTTTGCCAATGACCATCTGGATGATCCAGAGGAGGAATGGGAGAAGGTCATGTGGTCTGATGAGACAAAAATAGAGCTTTTTGGTCTAAACTCCACTCGCCGTGTTTGGAGGAAGAAGAAGGATGAGTACAACCCCAAGAACACCATCCCAACCGTGAAGCATGGAGGTGGAAACATCATTCTTTGGGGATGCTTTTCTGCAAAGGGGACAGGACGACTGCACCGTATTGAGGGAAGGATGGATGGGGCCATGTATCGCGAGATCTTGGCCAACAACCTCCTTCCCTCAGTAAGAGCATTGAAGATGGGTCGTGGCTGGGTCTTCCAGCATGACAACGACCCGAAACACACAGCCAGGGCAACTAAGGAGTGGCTCCGTAAGAAGCATCTCAAGGTCCTGGAGTGGCCTAGCCAGTCTCCAGACCTGAACCCAATAGAAAATCTTTGGAGGGAGCTGAAAGTCCGTATTGCCCAGCGACAGCCCCGAAACCTGAAGGATCTGGAGAAGGTCTGTATGGAGGAGTGGGCCAAAATCCCTGCTGCAGTGTGTGCAAACCTGGTCAAGAACTACAGGAAACGTATGATCTCTGTAATTGCAAACAAAGGTTTCTGTACCAAATATTAAGTTCTGCTTTTCTGATGTATCAAATACTTATGTCATGCATTAAAATGCAAATTAATTACTTAATAATCATACAATGTGATTTTCTGGATTTTTGTTTTAGATTCCGTCTCTCACAGTTGAAGAGTACCTATGATAAAAATTACAGACCTCTACATGCTTTGTAAGTGGGCAAACCTGCAAAATCGGCAGTGTATCAAATACTTGTTCTCCCCACTGTATGTATGTAATAAATATAAATAAATATTATAAAATTATAAATAAAAATGAAAAACACTACTTTTACTGCTATTAAAAATAAACAATAACATAAAAAAGTATATATTAAAACGCAATTAAATACTATTTCGTTATTATATATAAAATTATTTTTATAATATAATTGTATTATAATTTAATTATTTACATTTTTTTTAAATGTAATATATATGTATATAAATATATATATATTCTATTTTTTTTACAGTACAGTATGGCTTCAAAGGCATTACCGAATAGCTGTGTGTAATGTGTCAGATAAAGAATCTCCTGATGTGTTAATGCTCGTGACTCCATTGGTGACCCATGTTAGAAAAACAGGCTGTACCGCATGTCTGTGATATAAAAAAAACAAACTCTGATTCTCCTTTGGCAAGAGAATTATGATGCACTTTCATAAAGTTCCATTGTCACATTTGTGAGATGAACTCATGCATCTATTAAGGAGCTAATTGATGAGAGTTGGAGCATAAAGTGCAGAAGCAGTGCCAAGATTCATCTGATGTTTGACAGAAGAAACAATCTGTGTTATGTGAATTTTGCTCATTTGCGGATCATGTTTCAAGCCGTTTCGTAACATCTAAAAGGCCGTGTTGATGCAGGAAAGAGGAAGTTCAGAGCAGGCTAAATGAGATTCCCATAAACAGCTCTGGTTTTAATTAAATATATCTCTGCTGGCGTTCTGACAGAAGCTTCACATCGACTGGAAAGCCTCCACCAGCATCTTCCTTTTACTCTATTAACATTCCTGATGAAAGTTTGATGTAGTACAGAGGCACAAATTGTTCTCTCATTTCATACTGTCCCCTTCCATCCCGGTCGCTCTGTCTCCGAGTCTCATTCAATTAGGGTTTCACTCAAAAAAGGAAGCCAGATATTCTCTCAAAGGCTGGAAGACAATTTGCTCCTTGCAAAATGGATGCATGAACCAATTTTGATTTAATATCCAGCATCAATGACCTCCAGTTTCAGCCTCAGCCAGCAGCTCGTTCCCTGAGCAACGGATGCATATTATACACAAAACTGAAGCGCTCTTCCTCAATCTGGAAAACTCTAATCTGATTGGCTGGCTTTGAGGAAAGACACACAGGTTTAGTTTATCAGCCTAGAAACAGTGATGTTTAGCTCATTTTGATCACTGGACGCAGGTACACAAGATATCCATGAGAGGAACTGTACATTGAGGGCAGAAAGTCTACACATTTCTACACTGTAAAAACGTTTGACTTACTGCCAAAAGTTGAGAGAACATTTTTTAATTTTGTCAATTCAAATGCATTGGGCAAATCAATTAGATAAACACAGTAAATTACGTTTAGTTTATTAAAATAGATTTTTCCCCCCTGTATAATCGTTGGCAGCAGTGTTATTTTACTACTATTATAGTTTTTATTAATATTTTTTACCTTTTATATTTCTCATTTTAATTTTGATTAAATATTTAGGGAATTTGTTGTTTTTTTTAAAAAAAATTTTATTTAGTACATCAAGTTAAACTAAATTAAAATAAAAAATGTTGCCTTTGCAACTAGCTGAAATATTATGTTTAATTTCAGTTAATTTTTTTTATTGTTTTAGTTTCAGTTTCAGTTAACTATAGAATTGTTGTTATGCAGAGACTTGAATGAACAGATTCAATTTTAAGTCGATACAGCCCAACAGTGTGTGTGTGTGTGTGTGTATATATATAATATTTAGTGCTGGGGAAAAATGAATCGTGATTAATCGCATCCAAAATAAAAGTTTGTGTTTACATAATATATGTGCGTGTACTGTGATTATTATTATGTATATATAAATACACATACATGCATGTATATATTTAAGAAAAATGTTATATTTTTATTAAAAAAATTATATTTATATATAAGATAAATTATATATACAGTATATACATGCAAATATTTCTTAAATATATACATGCATGTGTGTGTATTTATATATACATAATAATTATACACAGCACACACATATATAACACAAACTTTTATTTTGGATGCAATTAATCACGATTAATATTTCCCCAGCACTAATAATATTATAAGCAAAAATGAAGAACACTACAAACAATGAAGTACTGCTATAGTATAATAAATATTAATAAAAATAAATAGTATAATAAAATAAATAGTAAAAATAGTATAATAAAGAAATAATCAATAAAATAAACAATTACATAAATATATTAAAATTTGTATTAAATTAAATACTATTATAATTCAATTAATATTTAAAAATGTAACATTTAATTATATATATATATATATATATATATATATAAAACTAAATATATATAAACATAATAAATTTAAATAATAATGAAAAATTATTCTTTTACTACTATTAAAACACTCAACAATAAAATAAAAAATTACATATTAATATAAAACTACATTACCCATGATGCTGTACAGAAAATTCCACCAATCAGTGAGTCAAAAAAAGCAAAACCCTCACCAAAAATGCTCCTTAGCTCCGCCCACTTTCATAAAGCACCGCGAATGGCGCAATCAAGTCGTACGCTCTCAAAATACTGAAATGTGTGTATATATATATATATGCATATTTTGCAATGAACTTAAAATATATTGTTTTTACATATATAATCAACATTTATAAATGAGTTTAATATTTCTCCATTGTTTTTAATTTGATTATGCTGTTCGCAACGCTTCATGGGATTGTAGTTCACAGTCTTGTCTATTTGATTCACCTCAAAGCTGATTGGCTTGGTTAATGGCTTATAACGCTTGAACACAAACTATTTTAAAATCTCTATGGGAAAAATTAATGAAAAAAATACTGTGGCATTGAAAAAAGGGGGCGGGGACTGTTGGACTCTATTATTGTGGCTTGCTAAATACTAGATTCTGATTGGTTGACAGATGTTCCATATTTTTAACAGCATGACCAGGTTTGTTGGCAACAATACAGTTCCACCTCACTTGAACTTGACATTTTTTTCCCCCCAAAGTTATATTCGACATCTATGGAATCACAGCAATTTCAGCAGTGGAGTGAAGTCTGGATGGCCCAACGTCTGCCCTGAACTACTGTAATAATATAAATATCTAATAATGTGAATGTCACATGCACACAAAACCTTGTTCAGTGTTGCTTAACCAAACAGTTCTCAAAAAATCTGTGTGCAAGATGCTTCAATAGTGGCACTAGAACTCCTGAACTGTAATGATTGATCTGCTCTACAGAAACACTGGACTCTTCGTGTTGTGGAGCAGCTCTTTCTCTCAAACATCACAGAGTTTAGCTCACTATAAAGCTGACCTCATGTTCTTTATTCATCTGAAGTACAGAGTCAGATCTATAACTAATAGCTCGTTATGCGAGGGCGCTTTCTCTCTCAGAGTTCTGAGAGCATTTGATATGAGAAATGATTAAAAATGCATAACATATAGTGCTGGTCAGTAATCGGACTGCATGAAACAAGAGCGTACAGAGAGCATCGAAACTGAGCTTCATCTGTTGATGCCAATAAAAATACAGTTCTGTTCTTTTCCGATTGTGATTAATTGAAGATTTGATTTAATGCATGCAATGCAATGCATGTTTGAATCACTTTTATTCAGTCTAATTATTATCATTATAGCACATTTTCTGTTTGCCTTGCATGAGTAAATCATTTGACTGGTTTATTCGTTTGGTTGCATGTTGCTTAGTCAGGTTTTGTGTTCTAATAGCACTTTTCCCGTCATGTTTGAATTGTTTTCAGAGTGGTGGGTGTGGCCTTCTATTGGCTGGTCACCTTGGCGACGGAGAGGCGGGTGGAGCTGAAGGCTCTTTATGTGAGAACGCAGAAGCATTAGGCCGCTGGAGTCCATCACTCTGACAGCAGATTCTGCTCTTATATCGGAGCACGGCGTTAGTGGCGACAGACAGGCTGTCAGTCCTCCAGAGCTGAGCTCTTGGAGAACAGCTGAATGACACAGGCATGAGGGTTTAGTGCACTATATAAATCCTGCTTTTGTAACAATGTGAAGTACTGCAATTTGAGTCTGACAGTCTTAAATGCACATCTGGGGAGTCGAAAAAAACCCTCAAAAATATCAAACAGTATAGTTAATGGCGTTTACCAAGTCTAGCAATGCTTTGCTCATACACCGACCACATTATGAGCACCTTCCTAATATTGTGTTGGTCCCCCTTTTGCTGCCAAAACAGCCCTGACTCCACTAGACCCCTGAAGGTGTGCTGTGGTATCTGGCACCAAGATGTTAGCAGCAGATCCTTTAAGTCCTGTAAGTTGCGAGGTGGGGCCTTCATGGATCGGACTTGTTTGTTCAGCACATCCCACAGATGCTCGACTGGATTGAGATCTGGAGAATTTGGAGGCCAAGTCAACACCTCAAACTCGTTGTTGTGCTCCTCAAACCATTCCTGAACCATTTTTGCTTTGTGGCAGGAGCATTAACCTCCTGAAAGAGCCACAGCCACCAGGGAATACCGTTTCCATGAAAGGGTGTACATGGTCTGCAACAACGCTTAGGTAGGTGGTACGTGTCAAAGTAACATCCACATGGATGGCAGGACCCAAGGTTTCCCAGCAGAACATTGCCCAAAGCATCACACTGCCTCCGCCGGCTTGCCTTCTTCCCATAGTGCATCCTGGGGCCATGTGTTCCCCAGGTAAGCCACGCACACGCACCCGGCCATCCATGTGATGTAAAAGAAAACGTGATTCCTCAGACCAGGCCACCTTCTTCCATTGCTCCGTGGTCCAGTTCTGATGCTCACGTGCCACTGTTGGCGCTTTCGGCGGTGGACAGGGGTCAGCATGGGCACCCTGACTGATGCACCCCCATACATGACCATTCACCTGTCAATGGTCATAATGTTATGCCTGACTGGTGTACTTTGATAACACCACATATTAAACTTCATCATGCAACTACCATTATTTGTACTAGAGATATTAATATTTTCACCTGGCCAACAATAAAATAGGTTAAAAATCTCACAGACTTGCACTGAAAGGGGGAACTGAGCCATAGACCATTGTTCATTTAGTATTATTTATTATATACTATTATAGTGCAACAGTCTGGTTCCGGAAGGAAAAACGACGAGGTTGTTAATCGATGGTATTTGCTTGTGTTGAACCCGTCAGCCCACATTATTTCACCTTATTTTTAAAATAATTTAACAGTGGAATTCCTGGTGAAAAACTACATTACCCATGATGCTGTACAGAAAATTTGCACTAAAAGAGCTCGTTAGCTCCGCCCACTTCCATAAAGCACTCCGAATTACATAATCGAGTCGCTCTCTCTATGCTTTTTTGCTTCAAATTAAAGTTTGTAATGTTATGATTCACCTCACAGCTGATTGGCTTGGTTCATGGCTTATAACAATTTAACGAATATTTTAATATCTCTATGGGAAAGATAAATTAAAATATACTTCCAGAAAAAGGGGGCGGGCGCTGCTGCACTCTACATCACTGATCAAACTGAATGATATTTGGTCTCACCGTAGCGATATACACGACAGCAGGCTGTATTTAGTCTTGTGAATGATGCTCTTATGTAGTTGTGCTATCACTGTTTTGTATGTTCCAGTAAAACTGAAGCCGTGTGGTCAGTGTCGGTCACAGTGTCTTTTAACCCTCTGGTATTGTTTGGTCATTTTAGACTGAATTATCTCTAATTAACTATATGACTAAATATCGCTACTTCATCAGAATGGTATGAAAGTGTGACTTTTGTGGCCACAAAAAAATGTAATCGTAGTCTTGATTCGAAAAAGTTAAATAGTCGTAAAATATATAGTCACACTTGTGTTGTTCGCGCTCAGAAATGACTGCCATAGGAAATGAATGGGAAATATGAAAATACAGATAATTTTTTGTGTGTACAATCTACAAATCAGCCATGATGCAGAAAAAAGTGCACAGTAATGAAGGGGACGGGTTACACTCTAAAACATCAAGATTGCAAAATAGACACATTGCATGAAATAAAATTAATAATTGACCCACAACGCAGTAAGAAAGAGGTTACAGTCTAAAACATCAAGAGTACAAAACAGACACACACACTCAAACAACTCACTCATTTACACACACACAACACACTATTATACACACAAATGAACCGGTGTGGCTGTAACAATATGGCAAAATTGAGTCAAAAGACTCAAATAAGAGGTTGAAATCAGGTTGATTAAGCTTACCTGTTCATTTTTGTTACTTTTTTTAAATTTTGAATGTCCTCTGTGTTCAGGTTTGCCAGTAGTAAAATTAATGCAAAAACTGACACTTCAAATCAACATTTCAAACAAAAAAATATCTAAACCTTGACAAAAAGTAGTCTTTGAGAATAATCTAAATATAAATCCAAATCCATAACTTAATAAAAATAAGTATTTATGTCTACAAACAGCTAGAGGATTTATAAGCCACTTTATATAGAGCTATACAGGAATCTAGTGACATTACACAAGTTTTTCTTGTATTACTCCCAGCAGAAGGCACTAATCTAACTTTAAAAATTGGATTTTAAAGTTAAACATTTTAATAGAATTTTTTTTTTGTATTATTTTAAAAGTGAAAAAAATTATCATAATTATTGCATAAATATTAATTAGTACCATGAAATTCTCTCAAAATATTAAAATAAAAAAATAAAAAATATTATTGAACAAAAAGAATTACATTGCTTTTACTGAAAATAAAAACGTTACATTTCAGGTCTCTTTTGACCACGAGGGTTAATTGTTGCTTTTGAGCTGTTTACAAACTAAAGCACTGGATTAATCAATCCTCCGTAGACCGTAGAGAGCACTCGGTTCGACCCGCGTCCTTCGAAGGATGCAGCCTCTGAATTTGGACACAATGCAAAAATCTTTATGACATTACAGCCCCTATTAATTTCCAAGCTATGTAATTTGATACAGGCAAAAAGTTCTGAGCGGTGATATCAAACTTTCCACTTTTCCTCCTCTGGCACTCAGAACCAGTGAGCGGGTCTAAATGAGACGGGCCTTATACGGTCACACCGAGCGCGGTGACTTCAGATCGCATTAGTGACGTGCGCCGTGAACGGACTTCTCGTTAATTCCGGCCACTGAGGCGTTTCGGCCAGCTGTCACGACCCGGACTCTCTCAAGGAAGCGCCTGATTGGCTGGAGATGAACAGCCGAAACGCTCCATCACTCCTCTTATGGGCTCTGGTTTGGCCACATCAACACAGGCTTCTGAAAAAATTGGGAAAGCCTTAAAAGGAGGAAAACACCTCCTGCTGTCCAGCGTTTACAGTGATACATCATCACACACTAACTGGGATATTAGTAGAGATATTAGTTTGTCTAATTGAGTAAAATCCTTCATAATAGTGTTTGCATTTTTTATATACACTTTTAAAATAAAAATAAAGGTTCCAAAAGGTGTTTTTCCAAAAGTATTTCATTCTTTCTACTTCAGAATTTCACATTAAATTTAATGTGTTACTTGCCATTTCTTTGTCATTCTTTATGAAATTCTCTATCAAAGTGAAAATTGTTTCCAAGCTTTTTTAGTAAGTAAATCCTGCTCCAAATTTTTCTGGTGCATTAAATAAAAATATGGGTAACACTTACAACAAGGATCCATTTGTTAACATTAGTTAACCTGAAAAATACTTCTAAAGCAATTGTTATTTTATGTTAATTTCAGCATTTGTTAAAATCTTGAAGTTGTATCCGTTAATATTATTTAATAGACCTGAACTTACATGAATTAACAATGAACAAACACTAACAAAGATTAATACATGTAACACTGCTCATTGTTAGTTAATGCATAAACAAACCTTAACTAATGGGACCTTATTGTAAAGTGTTACCGAAATATCCAAGCAAGTGTAAAAGATACAGTGCATCCGGAAAGTATTCACAGCGCTTCACTTTTTCCACATTTTGTTATGTTACAGCCTTATTCCAAAATGGATTAAATTCATTATTTTCCTCAAAATTCTACAAACAATACCCCATAATGACAACATGATAGAAGTTTGTTAAAGGCAAATTTATTAAAGGTGCAATATGTAAGATTTTGCAATAAAATATCCAAAAACCACTAGGCCAGTGTTATATATTTTGTTCAGTTGAGTACTTACAATATCCCAAATGTTTCCAACTATTTGTAAATCGTGAGAAAATTGCGATTTTAACCAAGGAACCGGGACATGTGAGGGAGTCGCCTGTCAATGGCGTCATATCCGCTTTACCCTCGGTTTCTGCTTTTACTGCCGTAGAAACCATGGCAACAGACGTGGACAACTGCGTAACGTCTAGCGGCCGCTGTTGTAGTTTCGTTCAAACATTACGGACCATGGCAAGCAGATTTTGGAACAAAATGAGAAAACAAAAGAGGACCAGTATCGACGTGGTGTTTTCGAGATGGCGAAAGCTTCGCAACAAACTTCGACTTGACAGAGATGCCGTTCTTGTGCTTTATTAGACAGGTGAGCAAATGTACATAAAACGAATCAATGTTATGTAGCTCAACACGATGAAATATTAGAATATCATCAGTATGATGTAGCTTACACTGCTAGTCTCATACAGCCAACAGACTAACACACAGAATGACATTATAACTCTCAACACACTCAAATGCAGTTTAGATAGTGTAGACCAAGTGAAACAGCATTGCGTTTCCTCACAATTTTAATTGGTCAAATAAACTGACCTGTATGAGTAGTAATTCAGCATTTGTGGGTAGTTCGGTAGAATAAAATGTCCTCATTTCTTTATATCCCCCGGGACTCGCGTGTGGCGCTGATATCTGTCTCTCATTAATAATCGCGCCCTGCTTCATACCACAGTCATGTTAAAAACACTCATCCATAAACATTATTTCCCCATTAACATTATTAGATCCATCGGTATGACGACAAGTTCCATGATTCCACGCTCATTCACTGCGTCATCAATCTAAGCCTTTCTTATTGTTTTGAAGAGGTTAGTGACTCCTAGCAGCGAAAAAATACATAGTGTAGCTTTAAAAATAAAAAACCAAAAAAAAAAATCACATATACATGAGTATTCACAGCCTTTGCCATGACACTCAAAATTGAGCTCAGGTGCTCCTGTTTCTACTGATCATCCTTGAGATGTTTCTACAACTTGATCGGAGTCCACCTGTGGTAAATTCAGTTGATTGGACATGATTTGGAAAGGCACACACCTGTCTATATAAGGTCCCACAGTTAACAGTGCATGTCAGAGCACAAACCAAGCCATGAAGTCCAAGGAATTGTCTGTAGACCTCTGAGACAGGATTGTATCGAGGCACAGATCTGGGGAAGGGTACAGAAAAATATCTGCAGCATTGTAGGTCCCAATGAGCACAGTGGTCTCCATCATCCGTAAATGGAAGAAGTTTGGAACCACCAGGACTCTTCCTAGAGCTGGCCGCCCGGCCAAACTGAGCGATCGGGGGAGAAGGGCCTTAGTCAGGGACCAAGAACCCGATGGTCACTCTGACAGAGCTCCAGCGTTTCTCTGTGGAGAGAGGAGAACCTTCCAGAAGAACAACCATCTCTGCAGCACTCCACCAATCAGGCCTGTATGGTAGAGTGGCCAGACGGAAGCCGAGTGCCTCAGTAAAAGGCACATGACGGCCCGCCTGGAGTTTGCCAAAAGGCACCTGAAGGACTCTCAGACCATGAGAAACAAAATTCTCTGGTCTGATGAAACAAAGATTGAACTCTTTGGCCTGAATGGCAAGCGCCATGTCTGGAGGAAACCAGGCACCGCTCATCACCTGGCCAATACCATCCCTACAGTGAAGCATGGTGGTGGCAGCATCATGCTGTGGGGATGTTTTCAGCGGCAGGAACTGGGAGACTAGTCAGGATCGAGGGAATGATGAATGCAGCAATGTACAGAGACATCCTTGATGAAAACCTGCTCCGGAGCGCTCTGGACCTCAGACTGGGGCGAAGGTTCATCTTCCAACAGGACAACGACCCTAAGCACACAGCCAAGATAACAAAGGAGTGGCTACGGGACAACTCTGTGAATGTCCTTGAGTGGCCCAGCCAGAGCGCAGACTTGAACCCGATTGAACATCTCTGGAGAGATCTGAAAATGGCTGTGCACCGACGCTCCCCATCCAACCTGATGGCGCTTGAGAGGTCCTGCAAAGAAGAATGGGAGAAACTGCCCAAAAACAGGTGTGCCAAGCTTGTAGCATCACACAAAAAGACTTGAGGCTGTAATTGGTGCCAAAGGTGCTTCAACAAAGTATTGAGCAAAGGCTGTGAATACTTATGTACATGTGATTTTTAATAAATTTGCAAAGATTTCAAACAAACTTCTTTCACGCTGTCATTATGGGGTATTGTTTGTAGAATTTTGAGGAAAATAATGAATTTAATCCATTTTGGAATAAGGCTGTAACATAAAATGTGGAAAAAGTGAAGCGCTGTGAATACTTTCCGGATGCACTGTATATCACATGCAAAACATTATAAAACTATGGAAGCTTGTTTCCGCCACAGAAAAAAATTAAAAAGGTAATTGCGACTTTATGTCTCGCAATTCTGACTTTATATCTCGCAATTCTGACTTTATATCTCACAATTCTGACTTTATATCTCTCAATTCTGACTTTATATCTCGCAATTCTGACTTTATATCTCGCAATTCTGACTTTATATCTCGCAATTCTGACTTTATATCTCGCAATTCTGACTTTATATCTCGCAATTCTGACTTTATATCGCACAATTCTGACTTTATATCGCACAATTCTGATTTTATATCGCACAATTCTGACTTTATATCGCACAATTCTGACTTTATATCTCGCAATTCTGACTTTATATCACTCAATTCTGACTTTATATCTCTCAATTCTGACTTTATATCTCGCAATTCTGACTTTATATCACGCAATTCTGACTTTATATCACACAATTCTGACTTTATATCACTCAATTCTGACTTTATATCTCTCAATTCTGACTTTATATCTCATAATTCTGACTTTATATCACACAATTCTGACTTTATATCACACAATTCTGACTTTATATCACTCAATTCTGACTTTATATCTCTCAATTCTGACTTTATATCTCGCAATTCTGACTTTATATCACACAATTCTGACTTTATATCTCATAATTCTGACTTTATATCACTCAATTCTGACTTTATATCTCTCAATTCTGACTTTATATCTCGCAATTCTGACTTTATATCTCGCAATTCTGACTTTATATCACACAATTCTGACTTTATATCACTAAATTCTGACTTTATGTCTCTCAATTCTGACTTTATATCACACAATTCTGACTTTATATCTCATAATTCTGACTTTATATCACTCAATTCTGACTTTATATCTCATAATTCTGACTTTATATCACTCAATTCTGACTTTATATCTCATAATTCTGACTTTATATCACTCAATTCCCGCAGATTAATTTGATTGAAACTTTATTTTATTTGCAACTCAAAAGTAACTGAGTAAGTAATTTTGCTATTTTTAATAATCCAAATACGTAAACTGCACGTCATGCTATGGGAATCTTTTAAATCTTTTTGGTGTGATTCCTAAAATGTTTTTACTTCATTAATTGCAACCAAAATGCATGTAAAAACTGGCATCTATTCACAAGGAATGGGAAATGTTTCGCGCAATAGAACCTTTTCTTCTAAGAGAGTAGATTAATCATTTATATTGCATATTGTTAGACAGCATGTCAAAAACATCTCAAGCTTTCTGAATTGAAATATATAGACATCTTGCCATTAGATGTTGGCAAGACTTCTTGTTCAGTTCTTCATATTGGACTGAATCCAACAGTCTGGCTGGTTCAACAAGATATTTAATTGTTTTTATACACTTTTGCAATGTTTCACACAGATATGAAAGTAGTTATGAATCCATCACAATAATATGCCACTTTGGAATGTGTGTAAATATTCTAGTGAAATATAACTCACAAACCACCTATTTATGATGAATGATTATGATAATTATAGGGCGGAACTCTATAATTATTGAAAACAAATGCAGAGCAACTATTTTCAGCAAATCCTCATATAAGAACGATTTCTGAAGGATCATGTGACACTGAAGACTGGAGTAATGATGATAAATTCAGGAATACATTTCATTTGACATTCATTTGAAAACAGCTGTTTTACATTGTAAAAATATTAAACTATTTTTACTGTATTTTTTATCAAATAAATGCAGCCTTGCTGAGCAGAAGAGACTCTTTTCAAAATATTTAAAAATCATAATTATTATATACATGATCAGGCATAACATTATGACCGGTGAAGTGAATAACACTGATTATCTCTTCATCACGGCACCTGTTAGTGGGTGGGATATATTAGGCAGCAAGTGAACATTTTGTCCTCAAAGTTGATGTGTTAGAAGCAGGAAAAATGGGCAAGCGTAAGGATTTGAGCGAGTTTGACAAGGGCCAAATTGTGATGGCTAGACGACTGGGTCAGAGCATCTCCAAAACTGCAGCTCTTGTGGGGTGTTCCCGGTCTGCAGTGGTCAGTATCTATCAAAAGTGCTCCAAGGAAGGAACAGTGGTGAACCGGCGACAGGGTCATGGGCGGCCAAGGCTCATTGATGCACGTGGGGAGCGAAGGCTGGCCCGTGTGGTCCGATCAAACAGACGAGCTACTGTAGCTCAAATTGCTCAAGAAGTTAATGCTGGGCAATGTTCTGCTGGGAAACCTTGGGTCCTGCCATCCATGTGGATGTTACTTTGACACGTACCACCTACCTAAGCATTGTTGCAGACCATGTACACCCTTTCATGGAAACGGTATTCCCTGGTGGCTGTGGCTCTTTCAGCAGGATAATGCGCCCTGCCACAAAGCAAAAATGGTTCAGGAATGGTTTGAGGAGCACAACAACGAGTTTGAGGTGTTGACTTGGCCTCCAAATTCCCCAGATCTCAATCCAATCGAGCATTTGTGGGATGTGCTGAACAAACAAGTCCGATCCATGGAGGACTTACAGGACTTAAAGGATCTGCTGCTAACATCTTGGTGCCAGATACCACAGCACACCTTCAGGGGTCTAGTGGAGTCCATGCCTCGACGGGTCAGGGCTGTTTTGGCAGCAAAAGGGGGACCAACACAATATTAGGACATAATAATAATGTTATGCCTGATCGGTATATATATATATACAGTATATGAAATCCAGATTGTGTACCAATCATATATTCACCTCATCTCTTGTGGTTAAGCCTGAAAAACCAGCCAGCACAAGTGAGCTGCGACACACATATTCAAGCGGTTAAATCTCTGACCGAAACTACCACACGACCAGCGGCCTGGTGACTGTGGAAACAGCACCGAGACTTCCTCTGATACCTGCGTCATTGTTACAATCCAACGACACGTGGTTCAGCAGCAATGACCTCGTGTTCCCTCCTGCAACAGCATATTTACACTCACATCCTCTCTAGTGTGCAGCACACCTTACAAATCACACGCGGCGCGACATGTTTGCACGATGCTGGGATTTACAGCCGTGGCAGATGAAAGGGTGTTTATAAGGCGGAGAGTTCTGGCTCTGAAATCTGATCGGAGCAGAGACACATTAGTTGTAAAACAGCCGATATATGGACACCTGTGACTGCACATCAAATGTAGCTCAGAATGGAATACTAGTGCACTTCTAGTACACTGCATGCTCCTTATTACTTTAAAACAAATAGTATGCATAAACAGAACGCATTATAGTTGCAACTATAGTTGTTGCATGCAGACACATTTGGATAAAAGCATCTGCTAAATGAATAGATTCATTTATGAATCTTAAAGTTCATTTATGCATTTGGCAGACGCTTTTATCCATTGCATTCAAGCGATACAGTTTATCAGTTCATGCATTCCCTGAAATCGAACCCATGACCTTGCCGTTGCATGCATGCATGCCATTTTAATATTTACCAATGCATTTTTAAAATTAAAAGTTGTATGTGTTAACATTAGTTAATGCACCAAGAACTAACATGCACAAACAATGAACTTTTGTTTTTTAATGAGCTAACGTTAACAAAGATTATTGCTGAATGTTTATGTTAGTGCCAAAGGTTGTCACATGGTTACTTTTTTTGGTTACGTTACATTTTTAATCCAATTTTGTGTCAGAATGTTTTAACTTTTGGCAGCCCAATAAAATGAGTCAAGAAAAAGATGATAAAACTCATCTAGTTTATTTAATCAACACCAGAAATGTACAGTATTGGCCAAAAGTGATGTTCATCCTAACTTTTCAGCATTTATTCAAATATTACTACAAAGATTATATTGCATAGTTGTGATAATAACGCAATGAAACATGCAATAGTGCAAAATAATTTTTATCCAGGCTGTCATACAAAGAAATTATGAACACATGCAATGAAATATTAATAACTTAAAAATCATGTGAACTTTTTATTTTTCTATGCATTAAAATAAAACCTACTGAGGTAGTTTGCCATTTTTTGCCAATAATTTTGTCAGATAAATACCTTAACCAAGTTTAGTGTTTTGTTTTTCCCTCATATTTAAAAAACATAAAATATTTTCCTCGTATTTTGATGGTTTAATCACACTTGCAGGGTCATTAAAAACAAACATCACTGTAAATTAAAGTACAGTTTTGTGTTAACACGCATCCTGCTTACTAAATAAAAAGTATGGTATTAGAACAGAATATAGTAATGAACTGTAATCTGTTACTTTATAAAATCAACAAGGCACTTAAAGGGAGCTGCGCTGCGAAGCTAGAGAGTGTTTGCACACCGAGAGTGTGAGATGCTTTGCTCTCATTATAGTTACAGTCTCCATGCGAGAGAAGAACATTTCCTCATTAATGTCACAGTAACAGGTGGTGCTGATTAAGATCTGCACACATTCACTGACTGCAATTAACACACGCTGAACTGCACAAATACATTCGTCAAAAACACTAGCTTTGCGCTTTAAAAGGCGTTTAACCTCAGTTTGCCCTCGTCTGTAGGGTTTAAACATTCTCTGAGATCTACAAATCACTCTCACATTATACCCAGACTTACAACAGTAATAAAAATAAAACTCACCAGAGTCTGTGTGTGATGTTCAGCTGGAAATACCAGACCAACTTCAAGATGAAGACAGAAATGTCTGACGGTGTTGATACAGAAGAAGCTGAATAAAAAAAGTGCATATTAAAATCTCTTCTGTCAAGTTAAATCAAATCACCTTCATTTATACAGCGCTTTTTACAATATTGATTGTTTCAAAGCAGCTTTACAGTGATAACAGGAAATTAATGGAAGAGAGATTGTTTTGGCTGGACAGCAGCTCTAGAGAAAAGTTATGATCCAGCTAAAGTAAGTTTTTGATTGATTCATTTCTGTTGTAAAAAAAATCATTAGTTTTTAACTTTGGGGCCACTTACATGACACCATTTTCAACTAAAATAGAAAACTTTTAATGCGTTCTGGCCGTTCATTTGCATGGCAACAGTGTTTGGTGGCTTGAGAACGCAAACTATGAAACAGGTTTTGAAATAGTTTTGAAACGATATTGTTATCATCTTCGTGTAAACTTCAAAAATCTGTGAGAATGTTGACGGCAAGTTGCAAGTAATTACGTGTTTAGTCTATAGGCAAGCACGTTTGAATACGTATGTGCGCATAGTTTTTCTTCACAAAATGACTGCCGAATTAATTGTCTGGCATGCATAATACTTTAGTCGTTTCCGCAGATCCATGTGAACGGGAAACTTTAAGTAAAGTATTAATACATGACATCCGAATTTGAACATTTCTATCGATAATGCATCAAAATAGAAAAGAAAAGGTTATGGCTAGCTGACCCATGTTCCATGAAATTTCATGCATATGCACATTTGCAAATACCAAAGTTCAGTTAGGATTAAGGAATGATTAGAAAAACACAATTCTTTTTCTATTACTGTTAAATGGGTAAAATAGAGTTATTCACTTACTCTGTCAGGACACAAACAATCATCATAGGGTCCTTCCGTGTCAAATCAACCACATTTCGGAAACTTCCCTGGCTCAAATTTTTGATTTTGTTAATGTTTTCTGTAGAAAGACAAACATAAATAATGATGAAAGCCCAAATATTAAATGTCACAGATGTATATTGACTGAGAATCACTGTTTTGTAGAGGAGGGTCAAAATGACATTGTTCACCTGAGATTTGGAGCCAATTTTCAGGTGTGTAAAAATGACTTTAGAAAGATGGCATCATCATTATTTTATTTTCACACAGAGATTAGTAGATCTATTAGTGAAATCTGTTGACTTTAGCAATCTTTGTTGCATTATATGCCAACGGTGACCGTTCAAAAATGGCAAAAAAGCACTTCTTGTGTTATTTGCCCCAAGTTTGCATGCCTGTAACTCAAAAAGTATTAAAGATATCTTAATATCCTTTTAGATTCTGGTTCTTAACAAACTTTTCTTTTGGTGTCTCCATTTTAAAGGCCCTCAATGGTTCGGTCCCAGAGATATGGAGATCTTAATGTGGCTCCGTGAGTAAATTGGTCAATTGTACACAATTTCAGTGGTCAAAAACCAAATGTGGATCATTTTGCACACAGCTGATACTTTTTTCTTTTAAAGAGAAATATCTGAAGAACAAATAATGTTGAATCTAGAAATGTATCTTGTTTTTTTTCTTTTAACCGTTACACTGGTTAAAATAGCTGATTTCTCTTAAACATTCTTGGAAACATTTGGGATAATGTAAGAACACAAGTCAACAAAATATATAACATTGTTTTAATGTTTTTGTTTTAGAAATCTTAATCCAAAAATCTTACATATTGTGCCTTTAAATCAAAACTTGGGAACAAATTTGTACATTTTCACCACAATTTAACGAAATGAGGGAACGGAAAAATGTATGATTATTATCAATGTTGAAAACATTTATATTGTTGTGAAAACGGTGATACATTTTGTTTTTCAGGATTCTTTGATGAACAGAACAGCATTTATTTGAAATAGAATCTTGTGTAACATTATAAATGTCAAATGTATAAATTGATTTTGTTAATGTTTTCTGTAGAAAGACAAACATAAATAATGATGAAAGCCAAAATATTAAATGTCGCAGATGTATATTGACTGAGTAATCACTGTTTTGTAGAGGAGGGTCAAAATGACATTGTTCACCTGAGATTTGGAGCCAATTTTCAGGGGTGTAAAAATGACTCTAGAAAGACGGCAGCATCATTTTATTTTATTTTTACACAGAGATTGGTAGATCTATTAGTGAAATCTGTTGACTTTAGCAATCTTTGTTGCATTATATGCCAACGGCGACAGCTCAAAAATGGGAAAAAGGTTGAGTTGACACGAAATGACCCAATAGTTTTCAGTACATACAGTACATGTACAGTAATCTTCAGAAATTTAGGGATTTTATGTTTTTGAAAGTCTCTTATGTTCACCTGCATTTACTTGATGAAAAATACAGTACAAACAGTAATATTTAATTACAAATTATTTTTTTTTTTATACGGAGCCCCACACATACAATAGACAATGGGATATACACAAACAAATATGGTAACACTTTATAATAACTGCACATTATTAAGCATTAGTTAAGCATTAGTAAATAGTTAATTCATCATTTATAAAGCATTAATAGACATTAATAAGCAGTTTATAAATACAGCTATAAATGCTTTATTATTGCATATCAATAATGTGTATAATAATTGTATTTTCATACTTTATGATCAATTTATCATTTCTAAATCATGTATTACATTATTTACAAACCAGTTATTTAGAAGTTCATAAGATCATTTAGAAAGTGTAAGTAAATGATTGATAAACTATTTAAATGTACATTTATACATATTATTTAGACATATAGAATTCAGTGTGTTAATGCTTTTTTACATTGTATTCCTACTGTAATTCATGCTTTAACAGAGGAGATGTAAAGGCTCAGTTTTCTTCTGTTCTCTAATGTTTTAAAGTTAGTACTGAGGTAGTTTTGACACTGCAAAATATTTTATTATATTATTATTGTTTTATACAAATTTTATTTGTTGTATTTTGGCACTCCTGTAATCCTGTAAAATGTATTCAGCAATGTTTACACTTTACAGAAATGTATTTTATATCAGATTGCAGAGGCTTAGTTTCATTTTACTGCACAGTTATGTTTTCTGGAGGTGTACAGGAATTTTATTTTTCTATGACATTAAAGAGGTTTATTTTTATTTTATTTTATATCAAGTTACCAGTTGTACAGTTTTCATCATGCATTTTGAAATAAACATTTCTATGTTCTGTATCACTCTGTGTTGTGTTTCCTGATAACTGAGCCTTTACATCTCCTCTGTTAAAGCTTTACGAGGCATAAACAGCCCTCACTTTAGATGAGCTCACAAAAACTACTACTAAATGTTTCATAACTACCTAAATTAATCATGAATTACAGTAGGAATACATGTTAATAAAGCATTTATTAACACTGAGTAACTATTTCTATATGTCTAAATAATAAGATGTATAAATGTACATTTAAATAGTTTATCAATCCTTACACTTTCTAAATGCTCTTATGAACTTGTAAATAATGTAATAATTTTGATCATTTATAAAGTATGAAAATACAATTATTAAATACATTATATATATGCTTATAAATCAAGAATAAAGCATTTATAGCTGTATTTATAAACTGCTTGTTAATGTCTATTAATGCTTTATAAATGATGAATTTACTATTTACTAATGCTTCATAGTGTGCAGTTATAAAGTGTTACCAAAAATGGGTATATCATGGCCACGTTACTTGTATTACTTGTAAAATGTATTCCGTTACAGTTGCAAATTACTTTATAAAAAAGGTATTCAGTAACGTAATCCAAGTACCACAATATGAAAGTAATGTAATCGGATTACTTTTGGATTCCTTCAAGGTCACATATGTAAATAAAGTCAAGTATTTAGGAGCTGGACCAGGGGCCCGTTTCAGAAAGGAGGTTAAGTGGAAACTCTGAGTATGTTAAACCTGAAATGAGGGAAACTCTGAGTTTTCTGTTTCAGAATGGGAGGTATGTCAAACCCGAGAAAGCAGGGTAAGTCAAGCCTGTTTCTAAAAGAGAGGTAACTTATACTCAGAGTCAGTTACCATGGTAACTTACTCTGTGAACCTAACATGGTCGGGAGCAGGTTTTCTTCAGTAAACCCAGAGTTTCTTTCGGTCTCCTCCCCCTTTTTAAAGCGCCAGCAGTGTTTAAATACTTCATGCATTCATTCACGCTGCACAAATGCTTGAGTATTTGTGTCTTATTTCAAGTGCAAACATCTAAAAATTATAAGCGCATATCTAAAGTAAGCGCATTTTACTTAAAACAAATAAAATTATCCGGGTAGGTCAACTCAGAGTTCAAGTTTAAACTCAGAGTTGGTTGAACCTCCTCATTGAAACGGGCCCAAGTAGGCTCAAGCGAGTCATTACTGGCAACTCAAACACAACTATTAAAAAAGGTCCAAACATTCACTGACGCTCCAGAAGGAAACACGACGCATTAAGAGCCGGGGGGTGAAAACTATTGAACAGGATGAAGATTTTTCTTATTTTGTTTAAATATATATATTTTTTTCTTCATTTAGTACTGCCCTTCGGTAGCAACAGAAGATACTTACATGTTTCCCGGAATACAAATTAAGTACAATTTACCTTGAGCTTCAAATTCAATAAGTTTTCACCCCCGGCTCTTAATGCGTCGCGTTTCCTTCTGGAGCATCAGTGAATGTTTCAACCTTTTTTATATTTTTCGCAATTCCAGGTTTATTTCTCGCAATTCCGAGTTTATATCTCGCAATTAAGAGTTTATTTCTGGCAATTCCAAGTTTTTTTTTCTCGCAATTCCAAGTTTATATCTCGCAATTCCGAGTTTATATCTCGCAATTACGAGTTTATATCTCGCAATTACGAGTTTATATCTCGCAATTCCGAGTTTATTTCTCGCAATTACGAGTTTATTTCTCGCAATTACGAGGTTTTTTTCTTGCAAATATTTTTTTTATATTTAAACAAAATAAGAAAAATTTGGGCATCTTCATTTTCATCCTGTTCAAAAGTGTTCACCCCCCAGCTCTTAATGCGCCGTGTTTCCTTCTGGAGCGTCAGTGAATGTGTGAACCATTTTTAATAGTTGTGTTTGAGTCCCTCAATCGTCCTTAGATCTCAGAATCATACAGTCACTGCTGGAGAGGCTTCAAATATGCAGAAGATGCTGGAAAACTGAAGAATTTGCAGGACCTGAAGAACGTTGGTCAGTTTAACTGCTCAGGACAAACAAGAGACTCAAGAACAACCATCACAAAACACACACACAGCCGTGGATCATCAGGGAGACACACACACACACAGTCGTGGATCATCAGGGAACGACACAGTATTGAGAATCAAGGGTTCATAAACTTTTGAAAAGGGTAATTTTAATAAATTCAGCAGTTTTTTTGTCTTGCAGACTATATGTAAACATCTTTTATGTAAAATATCTTATTCAGGACAGCACTAAATAAATTAACATGCATTTCTCTTATTTTGTTAAAATTATTCACATTTTCACAGATTCTGCAAGGGGTGTGTAAACTTTTGAGCACGACTGTACATTTAACGTTCGCCTCCTTCTTCCCTGAACTTTAACTTTGTTACAGTTACTTATGTTTGATCACTTAAATTAATTCACATTATTTTAAAACAGCTTGTCTAATAAAACACATAATATATTAAAGCATCTTTGGTTTCCATGGTTTCCGGAAATCGAGGGTAACGCGGATATGATGTCATTGACAGGCGACGCTGTTATTCTGGTTAGAATTGCTGATTGTGCCTTTAAATCAAAACAAGGGAACAAATTAGTACAACGTGGCCCCGATTGAACAAAAACGAAGGAACAAATTAATAAGTTGTGCGAATGAATTCTTAATTCATGGCCTCAATTTAAAGGTGCAGTGTGTAGTATTTATGAGGATCTATTGACAGAAATGCAATATAATATACATAACTATGTTTTCAGTGGTGTATAAAGACCTTACATAATGAACCGTTATGTTTTTATTACCTTAGAATGAGCCGTTTCTATCTACACACACCGCGGGTCCCCTTACAGTGAAGTCGCCATTTTGCGCCGCCATGTTTCTACAGTAGCCCTAAAGGGACAAACTTCTCTACAGAGCGCTAGTCACTCTCTGCTCTCTCCGACAACGACATTTTTGTCCTGTGTCGGCCACCGTAGCTTCTCTTTGTGCTTCGAAAGGGAGGGGTGAGCAGTGGACGGCTGCAATTCACAACCTCACCACTAGATGCCACTAAAATTTACACACTGCACCTTTAACTAAAACGAGGGAACAAAGAATGATATTGTGCACAATTCACTTAAAATGAGGCAATGAATTAGTAAAAAAATACTAAAACGAGAGAACGAATTCTTAATTAATGGCCACGATATATATATATATATATATATACGCATGTCCTGTGCGGGGCTCCGTAGATTTCTATGTGAATATATAGTAAAGTGTAATTTATTCCTGTGATCAAAGCTGTATTTATCATCATTACTCCAGTCTTCAGTGTCACATGATCCTTCACAAATCAGAAAGCTTCATATTTATGTGGAAATGGTGATACATTTTGTTTTTCAGGAATCTTGTGTAACATTATAAATGTCTTTGATGTCACGACTTAATGTGTCATTGCTGATTTTATATCTACTAATATGTAGTGCTGCAATTTTAGATAAAATAAAGAGAAAATTAATTAAGTACACTGAAAAACAATATCTTTCACAACTGAAATGTTGCCATTTAAAAAAGCAGGTAACTTTCCCATCTCTCATCTCTCTCACGCATCACTGATCTGAAATCATGATGGTGTTTCAATCTCTTGAACGATTACTAGACAAACTAAGAGGATCTGAAACAAGCACCAAAGGCAAACTGCAGATAATGTCAAACAGAAATGCTTTGATCACCCAAAAGCGCGTGTACAAGATTGTTAGATAGCTGGAAAACATCTACACACTACACAAGTGACACGCCACAGTCGTGCAACAATATCAGCATTTCCCTTACTAATACAATCTGAAACAGTCACTAAAGCAGAGACAATTCTGTAAAGATTTAACATTTAAAATCTTAGCAATAATTCTAAGCAATAAAATGCCAGGCCAAAAGCATAGTCGTTCTTAATACTCGTGTTTCCAGTCTAAGAGCTGCATGTCAACAGCAGGAAACTCATTCTCAAGATCTTGTTTTGTGAAAACACTCCAACAGTCAATCAAAGCCCAGAAACGCTCGGCAATCTGGTGGGAAATTTCCTCAATGTGCTGAAGCGTCAATCATCTTTAAAGCTGCATTTCGCTTGTAAACAATTTTCACTCATTCGGTGCATGAAATGATTTTGCAGACGTCAAGCACAAACTCTGCGTCTGGTTTGCACTCATTCTGAATTCTGGTGCGGTTCGTTCATTATGCATGAAGATGATGAATTACAGACCTTGGACTAAATCACAGGCAACGGCGCTGCTAATTACCTTTGTTTGAAAAGGAAATCACACCGGCGAATTAGCCTTGTGTGTTTATATTCATTATAAGTTCATTTGAGACATCGACTCGCAGCGCAATGCCACCTCTGGGTGTCGACTTAAGAAAATACTGTGAAAGAGAAGTTAGTCTGAACCAGTCAACCGGAAACCAGAGAAATAGACAGAAAGTTGCAGAGGTGGACTGATAGACATTCCAATGAAGAAATGCACTTAATAAGCATTAAAATGTGCACACATAAATATTCAGTAAAACTGTCAGTGTCTCTCATATATTTTAGTGATCATCATTCGAAAGCTTTAACACTCAAACTTCATCCTGTAAAACAGATTTGAAGTTGGATCTGGGTTACACAAAAGCTACCCAAACACTGGGTTGTTACATCTGACCCAGGATCTGGGTTACACAAAAGCTACCCAAACACTGGGTTGTTACGTCTGACCCAGGATCTGGGTTACACAAAAACTACCCAAACACTGGGTTGTTACATCTGACCCAGGATCTGGGTTACACAAAAACTACCCAAACACTGGGTTGTTACGTCTGACCCAGGATCTGGGTTACACAAAAACTACCCAAACACTGGGTTGTTACGTCTGACCCAAGATCTGGGTTACACAAAAACTACACAAACACTGGGTTGTTACGTCTGACCCAGGATCTGAGTAACAAAAACTACCCAAACACTGGGTTGTTACGTCTGACCCAGGATCTGTGTTACACAAAAACTAACAAAATAGTGAAAAAATAACCCCCCAAAATTTTTTTCCAGTGAGCTACTGTCATTGACGACAGAATACCTCATTCGTAGTGTAAATCTATTGTCATAAGGTGGCAGCAGCATCACAGTCACACAGCACGAGTCAAATGGTAGCAAAGTAAAAAAAAAAGTAGCCTTGGTACAAGTTGGTAGTGTTTTCACTGGAAATCTTAAGTAAAAGTATAACATAACTCCTTAACATTTTAGTTTAACAATAACTAAAGTAATTTATGCCATGGTCTGTCTGAATATTCGATTCTGATTGGCTGGAAGGTGTGCAATAAAATCGTTTAATGCACAGGTAGTTCCAAGTCAGTTGAATCACCGTTCTATAATAATGCGCTGTTTTCATTGAAGCGCGCGCGCGCACACACACACACACACACACACACACACAAGTACACGTACACGTCACTCGCATACAGACAGCGGAGATCGCGCTGCGCATTCAGGAGCACAGAAACTTATCAACGCCGCCCCGCGACTTTTAGCAATAAAATAGCTAAGCTACTGGATCACATTATATTTCTCAGCAACGATGGGGTTACATCGCTATTTTTAAGTAATAAACGTACATCTTCATTGAGAGACGCTGAACAGACGCAGTCACGAATCTCTCTCTCTCTCTCTCGATAATTAATTCAAATAAATGCTATGATTCATTCATTCAAATAAATGTAATCTTACGCACTACTTTATCTTTGTGTCTGATTCAGAGCGGGCAGAATGCTGGATCTAACGAACCGTAACTGACAAAAATAACCGTCAATTTTACCCTTCCGGTCAAATATTGCGCTGCAAACATCAATAACAGCTTATCAATGTTTTGTCAGTTGTCAAGAGGTCTGACCGCTCCCTTTTTAGGTACTGACATGTTGCTCTTACTCCCAGACAGGTGTTGTTGTTGTGTGGGTTAGGGAACGTAAATGCGCCATACGTCATCGCGTCGCTATATCATTGATATCGCGATATGACACATTTTTGTCATGTAAAATGTTTGTCATTTATACCGGTGTTATCGTGGACGGTATGATATGGCACACCCCTATTCCCAGCGGTTACAAAGAACAACTTTTCCAGTGAAACAAAGACAAAAGCTGTGAAGTATATGATGTTCTTGCATTTCATGCCTCTTCCTTTTTTTGGCTGAGGAAGTCTCACATTTACATGCACCCAGTTTAGTTTATAATGGCTCAATCGGATTGAAAAGCCTTCATGTAAACACCTCAATCGATCCGAATGAAACTTTAATTGGATTGGAAGGGGTTGTGCACACCTGATCAACACGAGAAAAATTAAGTATGTTGAATCCAGCAAAGGATTAAAAAAATACCTTGCACACACGCACAGTGCCATGACGTGTGTGTTTATAGTCATTTTACGTCATGCGTATTTTTACTCGCAGGTCTTGCGAACTCTGTTGGAGGATACTGAATATTTACTAAATATGCTAAAAGGCTCTTCTGACATACAGGAGTGGCCAAAAGTGATGTCCGGAGGGGATTTTTGTTTTTAACCCTTTCCCCACCATTGACGGAATTTTCTGTGTTTTCAGTGTTAAACGGTAGGGGGCGCTATTACACATCTTCTGAAAGAGTACAAAATCTTCTGATCAAAACACAGGAAAAGAAGAAGCAGAAATAAGAGACAGAAGCATTGCTGACGCACATGTAAATTATCACGATCATCAAACATTAAACAGCATATAAATCAAAACTGCCTAACGTCACTGAATGAAATGATGAAGAGGAAATGACTGTGGAGCTTTAGGTGTGTTGATGGACTCGATCGACTGTGTTTGATCATTGCTCTGAATCACATCCGGACAAAGACAGACAAAAACACCATTTTCTCAGCTTTTTGTTTTTATGAAACTTACCAACATTCAAGTGTTGATAAAAAAAGAATGCATGAAGCTGGAATAAAATGTTTATGTTGTTGTTTACAAGCAGAGGCTCTGTTCTTCTTTTGATGTATTGCATGTTCAGATATTAAACTGGGGCAATGAAAGTTTTGTAAAAATGATCAAAAATGCTGCTGTTGGCTGGCAACTTTTATAGTGAGAGGAGTGAGCGGGGAGAGAGTTAATGATGTGAGAAAAATATTTTAAATACACTGTAAACCCTAACACTCAAAATAATGAATTGGTTTGAGTAGAGCCAACTCAAATTAAACAAATTAGTTCAAACAAATGAACCTTTATGAGTATTTAGAACTTTCTTTTTCTTTTGAGTTCTCAAAACTGACACATTTTAAGTAATCTGAATAGATTCATCGTTTTGAGTTTTATGTATTTGTTTCTTTTAATTTAGACTAAATTTAACTGAAACTGGGCTGGGATTTCTATTTCCCAGCATGCTTTGCCATGACACTCGAAAGGGACAGTAAATGCCAAAATTAAGTGTTATATAATGTTTTTTTTTTGTGCAAGATTAACGTTAAGTGAGAGATTTAGTAGTGTCTAATGTTTTGCTATGTTAGTTTATAAGAGTTGCTGTTATGTTGTTTTTTTTGTAGGGTTTCCATCATGTGACGAGTGGAACATGAGCTTAGTTTGAGAACAGATTTATGTTAAATGTTCTATACTGCCGTACTCTTTCAGCAATTGCTATGCTATGCTAATGTTATCAAAGCATTATGTTACCAATTAGCAAGGTAGAATTTATTGAATTAGCTAGTTAAAGCTAGTCAAGTTTCCACTACTACAAATGTGAGATTACATGATACTTTTAAGTTAAATGTATGAATTTGCTTACTCAAATATTTCAAGTTCAGCGCAATTAAAATGTATGATTACAAAATAAAAATCTAAAAGTTCTGCTTACTTTAAACTTTAAATATCTTCAACTGATTACCTCAACTTTTTTGAGTTTTGCCAACTTATTCGGGTTTACAGTGTAATTGGGGAAATAGGGAAGAACAAAACACTAAACTTGGTTAAGGTATTTATCTGACAAAAAAAAAATTGTCAGCTATTATTTAACTATTGAAAAAAGCATAGAAATGCAAATAATCAGTTACAACAGTCTGTTATGAGCAATATCACACGAGTATCAGCGCGATATGGCAATATATCAGCACGGCTGTGATTCGGCCGTTGGTAATCACTGATATACAGCCGTATCGCTCGACTACCAGTGTGATATTGCGTTTATACAACAGTTCGACGGCACGAGGGAGTAAATAAATAAGAAACAACAACGGAGTGTCTTAAAAAAAACTCTTTTGTGAAGGGAACTACTTCCTTCCGCCACAGATTCAAATCTCAAGTTCACAGTTTGACAGTCGAGCCCAAGCCTCCGTTACTAATTCTAAAACGCTTCATTTAAGCTTATTATATTATGTAGAGTCGAATATTGTGGTATTATGAATGAGAGATCGACTAAACAAGTGTATTACCTGCATCTGATATGGTATTCATTCTTCAGGTCGATGTCCATAATATCCATTATAAAAAATCAGTTTGAATGTCCGCTGAGGAAAGCGATATCTTCGTCCTTTTAAAAGATTTCCAAAGACAGCGCTAAACAACTTCCTTGTTTACAACCAGTCACTCATAAAGACAGTCTTTGCCGCCATCTAGTGGTGTAATAATGTAACTGTCACTGAATTCGACAACTACAATCACTAACGGACCCTTTCTCAGTATCAAATACGGCATATTATTTATATAAAACAATATTTATTTAACAGTAATATTTAAATTAACAACAAAAGCCATTATAAAAGACTATAGGAAATAAACACATGCAAACAATTAAGTCAAACGTACAAAATCAGGTGCTCTACAAGAGAACAAGACGCAACTGACAAATGCTTTGACTAGCCCTGTCAGTGTCAGGACACGAGAAAAACCCTTAAAGCCACGATATGTAATTTTTCGCCGCTAGAGGTCTCTTATTCAAAACAAAGGCGTGTCTTAACTCCTTGATTGGGCGGAGCTTTTATTCTGCCGCAGACGAGCGCTTCTGCTTCTTCCGCTCATGTGTATGTGGGGGAACGCAGCGCTGTTTATCATATTACACACATTTGAGTGTGTTAAAGTTATGTTATAATGCTACTCTGTGCATTCGCTCGGCACTACTATGAGACACTTGTTGACACTGCAGTGAGCTAGATCATATTAGGCATGGTAAAACATGGTACTCGCGGTAAATCAAGAACACCAGATTTAAACAATAAGACTAACTGTGTTGAGCTGTAGAACAATGATTAGTTTCTGTCCATGAATGATCCAAACAGTTGCTCACCTGTCTAATAAAACACATCATATAATAAAGCGTCTTTGGTGTTTCCATGGTTTCTACAAAATAAAACCGGAGGGTAACGCGGGTATGATGTCACTGATATGCGACGCATGGTCCGTGTCCTGGTTAAAATTGGTTATTTCTCTGGATTTAAACATTCTTGGCAACATTTGGGATAATGTAAGTACACAAGTCAACAAAATATATAACATTGTTCTAGTGGTTTTTGGATATTTTAATCTAAAAATCTTACATATTGTGCCTTTAACTGTTAAAAGGACAAGATATCGCAGCGGACATTCAAACGGATTTTTTTATTATGAAGAAATATGCTAAATCTAAATCCAGGTAATACACTCGGTCACTCAATCTCTCTCACAATACTCTTCTACATAATACAGTAAGCTTCAATGAACAATATCAATGAGAACAAACGTGTTTACGTTGCTAAGGGTGTTGTGCAGTGATACAGAGAACCGTCGGGTGAAGCGGTCATAGCCGTGTTTTATCGTGATCAATCAGAATCAAGGACCGGAACTAACCGTTTTATAAAGAACGTTCTTTTTTAGCGGCCGTGAAGTAATTACTTATTCAAAATAAGTTCCTACTCAAGAGATTAAGAGATTTTGGACGCAGTTCATGCTGTTAGTTGGGCACAGCGCTTAAGTTTTGTTTTGAATATTGCAACATTTAAGTGATTGGATTCATTGGCTAAAGTTAGTGCATGTAAACATACCTACACACGCGCAAAAACACACTGCAGGAGCGTCAGTTCAGCCGATGCCCCGAGGACAGCCTTCCATACTTCACACTACAAACATGTTTATCTTTGAGCGAGCCTCGTGTAACCTCATCCTGGCCGGCTTCATTTACACATCACAGGCTGGACAGCGCCGTCCTCATCCTTCATCTGTATCTGACCCTGGATCAGAGTCACGGCGCTCATTCATCTCCACACTAAAGCAGTTAATGAGCATTTCATGGGCAGAAACAGTTATTCTACAGTGACCTCGAGAGCAACGCAAGGTCTTTCCTCTCATAACCATAAAAGAGGATTCAGTTAAAGGTGGGGTGTGTGATGCGTTTGATGTTGAAATGCTTTATTCTTTACTTCTCGTTTGATGAGAAAATCCGAGCAGCCTGAAAAAGTAACTTATTTCTGAACCAAAGATGAAGATCATCTGAAAACAAATCCTGTTTGGCGACGTTAGTTGCACATACACCGATCAGGCATAACATTATGACCACCTGCATCCTGGGGCCATGTGTTCCCCAGGTAAGCGACACACACGCTGCCGGCCATCCATGTGATATAAAAGAAAACGTGATTCATCAGACCAGGCCACCTTCTTCCATTGCTCCGTGGTCCAGTTCTGATGCTCACGTGCCACTGTTAGACAGTCGTCTAGCCATCACTCAAATCCTTACGCTTGCCGAATTTTCCTGCTTCTAACACATCAACTTTGAGGACAAAATGTTCACTTGCTGCCTAATATATCCCACCCACTAACAGGTGCCGTGATGAAGAGATAATCAGTGTTATTCACTTCACCTGTCAGTGGTCATAATGTTATGCCTGATTGGTGTACATTATACAAAGCACAACCAAAACAATGTTCTTCCGCACATAAATGCACATAAAAAAGTTACAGGGCCAAAACTTACATAGTGTACCTTTAACAAATGGAGACTTAAGTTTTTTTCCCCCTGATTTTCAGTTTTCTCAGTGCTCAATTTAGTGAAACTTGTTACTTGAAATAAATTCATCAGCAGCCGCTTGTGAAGTTGTTGAAAGACTGAATGTCCATTAGAATCGTGTTTCATGATAAAGTGCTGTCAGAGATTGTGTTGAGTGAAGAATGAGACAAACGACCGTCGCATTTTACACTCAAATGGATTTCACTGGCAGTAAAAGTACAACCCGTGAAAGCGTAAAAAAGTGATTTGTGAAATATAATCTTGAAAGTCTAAATGGCATTGCAAATACAAAGCACATTATTTCCATCAACGTGTAATGAGTAAATGTACAAGCATTCAGTTATAATAATAATAATAATAATAATAATACACAGATATACTTTAGTAATGAAGTACAATAACTAAAGCCCTCAATATGAACATCATTCATTCAGAAACTTGGCGGCTTGTGCAGTTTCAACACCTCAGAGTCTAGAAATGCCATTTTTTAATCCAGTGTCATTGTTGTGGGTCGATGTGTGAAACTTGTTTTTTGGTGGTTATCACCAACATTCCTCGTCCAGCCAACATGCAAATCCTGCACTGGCAGAGAAAGAAAAATATGAGTATTTTTGTTGGTCTACTTTAAAAGGCAAAACACACTGGTCATGCAAACCACACTCACATCATATTGAAGTTGGAAGTCTCACATACTAAAACAAAATTAAAGTGTGTCCTGCAGATCAGCATAAAATCTGGACCAATTTGCAGGTGGTTCTGGCCACGACCTGCACAGGAAGAAACAAAACAATTGGGAAAACTTCTGGGTGACATTAAGAGAAGGTTTAGAGAAGCACTAACCTGAGTATGCTTGTAAACCTGTACAACTGCAGGTCAAGATGTGCAATGAGTTCAGAAGATCTCGTTGGGTCATCAAGGTCGAACAAAAACAGACGCCCGACCTGCAGATCATTAACTTTCCTCGGCTTACTTTCAGACAAATTGACCAGAGATAACATGGTGTTACTGTCTAACCGAATGAGGCATCTTACGAGAACATTTCCCAGGTCACAAAACAAAATAAATAAATAATAATAAAAAAAAAACAAACAAAAAAAAAAAAAATAATTAAAAGTTGACTTTGCCCTAAAATGATAAATCTTACAAGAACATTCCCCAGGTCACAAAACAAAACAAAATAAATAAATAATAAAATAAATAAATACCAAAATAAAATAAAAAACAAAAAAAAATGTAAAAAGTTGACTAAAATGATGAATCTTATGAGAACATTCCCCAAACAAAACTAAATAAATAAAATTAAATAATAAAAAATAAAACAAAACAAATATATAAAATAAAAACCTATTTCTGGGACCATTATATTTTTATGCATTATTTTGTGTTCACATGCACATTTTTACCTCATTACTGCAATGCAAAATGAATAAACAAATAATTTAATAAATAATTAGTTAAATCTAAAATAAATAATATTTTATTACTATAGTATTCACAGATTTTTTTTTAAAAAAAAATAATTACATTTATTCACAAAGACAAAAAAGTAAAAAAATAAAATAAAATTGATTGTGTTTAATAAATAAATAATAACGTAAACAGAATGTGCTTAATTGTAAAGGGGGTTAAATGGTCCTAAAACCAGGCTTGATATGACCTTAATATCTTTTTTCCTTTTGATTTTGTGGTGAAATATGATCCAGACATATTCTTGACAGGTTTCACGCTCTAAACTCGTCGAGATCTGAGTTCCAACTAAAGAAGCGTTGCACATTAGAAGTTGCTACATTTGTTTCATTGTAAGGAAGCACAACATTCTGGCACTTTCTTCAGCTCTGTGAATGAACACATTAGGAGCCACAATGGTGTGTAAAAGTCTTCATGGGGGGCCGCTAGTTTAAGATGAATTAAGAAAGCGATATCCCACCATCAAACCGCTGGAACGGCCCTCCTCAGTCTCCATCTATACAGCTCCGCTCAACTGAATGAAACACGGTTACCTCGACCCAAACGCTCCCAGCCCCATAAACTAAACCTGAGACTAACAAATCTATTGTGTCTGTGTCCTTTGCACTTATGTCTGCCCTATCCCACAATGCTCCTCTGTTCAGAGGTCGTCCCGGGAGAACGGCACATAAAGGACAAGAAGCCTATATCACAAGGTTCATATAACACTGTGACCGAAGCTCCACGGCAAAGAGAACAAGACCAGAAGTGGAGAAAGAGGTTTCCTCACTCGGCCAGGAAAGCATTCCTCTTTCTGTTCACGCCGCTTATCGGGTTCCAGACTGGAGCTATGAAAGAGAAAACGGCATGAGAACAACAGCGTGAAAGAAAGAGAGCCCTTCATAAAGAGAGAGAGAGAGAGAGAGAGAGAGAGGATAAGAGACAGAACCTAAGAGAGGAAAATCACTGTTATTGACCAGATGTTGCTCAGGAGACGAGCTAGATGTTTAAATGAAGTACAAACCTGGTCTCAAATGTTGCTTCTAAAACCTGAAATCAAATAACTTGTATTAAAAAATGAAGCTTCTTTGGGGCAATTACTTTTTTTTCATACAAATGTAACGTTTTCCCCTCAAATTCTCATTACTGCAATGCATAATAATAAAGGAAAAATACATACATAAATGCATTTCAGTATAAAGCCTGTAATACTGAATAATAATAATCATTAGATGTTTAAATAAAGTACCAACACTGCCTAAACAATTTCTTCTTAAACCTGAAATAAAATAAAATGCATTTCTAAATGCATGGATGCTCAGATAGATGGATGGATGCATGGATGGATACTCGGATGGATGGGTGGATGCTCGGATGGATGGATGCTTGGGTGGATGCTCGGATGGATGGATGCTCGGATGGATGGGTGGATGCTTGGATGGATGGATGCTCAGATGGATGGATGCTTGGATGGATGCTCGGCTGGATGGATGCTCGGATGGATGGATGCTCGGATGGATGGATGGATGCTCGGATGGATGGATGGATGCTCGGATGAATGCTTGAATGGATGGATGCTTGGATGGATGGATGCTCGGCTGGATGCTTGGATGGATGGATGGATGCTCGGCTGGATGCTTGGATGGATGGATGGATGCTCGGCTGGATGCTTGGATGGATGGATGGATGCTCGGCTGGATGCTTGGATGGATGGATGGATGCTCGGCTGGATGCTTGGATGGATGGATGGATGCTCGGCTGGATGCTTGGATGGATGGATGGATGCTCGGCTGGATGCTTGGATGGATGGATGGATGCTCGGCTGGATGCTTGGATGGATGGATGGATGCTCGGCTGGATGCTTGGATGGATGGATGGATGGATGCTCGGCTGGATGCTTGGATGGATGGATGGATGGATGCTCGGCTGGATGCTTGGATGGATGGATGGATGGATGCTCGGCTGGATGCTTGGATGGATGGATGCTCGGCTGGATGCTTGGATGGATGGATGCTCGGCTGGATGCTTGGATGGATGGATGCTCGGCTGGATGCTTGGATGGATGGATGCTCGGCTGGATGCTTGGATGGATGCTTGGATGGATGCTTGGATGGATGGATGGATGGATGCTCGGCTGGATGCTTGGATGGATGGATGCTCGGCTGGATGCTTGGATGGATGGATGCTCGGCTGGATGGATGCTTGGATGGATGCTCGGATGGATGGATGCTCGGATGGATGGATGCTCGGCTGGATGGATGCTTGGATGGATGCTCGGATGGATGCATGGATGGATGCACGGCTGGATGCTTGGATGGATGGATGCTCGGCTGGATGCTTGGATGGATGGATGGATGCTTGGATGGATGGATGGATGCTTGGATGGATGGATGGATGCTCGGCTGGATGCTTGGATGGATGGATGGATGCTCGGCTGGATGCTTGGATGGATGGATGGATGGATGCTCGGCTGGATGCTTGGATGGATGGATGGATGCTCGGCTGGCTGCTTGGATGGATGGATGGATGCTCGGCTGGATGCTTGGATGGATGGATGCTGGGCTGGATGCTTGGATGGATGGATGGATGCTCGGCTGGATGCTTGGATGGATGGATGGATGGATGGATGCTCGGCTGGATGCTTGGATGGATGGATGGATGCTTGGCTGAATGCTTGGATGGATGGATGGATGCTTGGCTGAATGCTTGGATGGATGGATGCACGGCTGGATGGATGGATGCTCGGCTGGATGGATGCTCGGCTGGATGGATGCTCAGCTGGATGGATGGTCAGATGGATGGATGCTCGGCTGGATGCTTGGATGGATGCTCGGCTGGATGGATGGATGGATGGATGCTCGGCTGGATGCTTGGATGGATGGATGCTCGGCTGGATGGATGCTCGGCTGGATGGATGCTCGGCTGGATGGATGGATGCTCGGCTGGATGGATGCTCGGCTGGATGGATGTCAGATGGATGCTCGGATGGATGGATGCTCGGCTGGATGGATGGATGCTTGTATGGATGGATGCTTGGGTGGATGGATGCTGGGATGGATGGATGTCAGATGGATGCTCAGATGGATGGATGGATGCTGGGATGGATGGATGTCAGATGGATGCTGGGATGGATGGATGGTCGGATGGATGGATGCTGGGATGGATGGATGCTCAGATGGATGGATGGTCGGATGAATGGATGGATGCTCGGATGGATATTCAGACTTAATGTTTTAAATAGTTACTCGTTTTAATAGTCGTTTTAAATTAGAAAACTAATTATGACATACTAAAATGAAAATCATGACTTACAAAAGTTGAAATGACAAGATTTTTCACCTCAGAAATATATTTCATAATTTTGACTATTGCATAATTATGTCTTTTTATGTCATTATTTTGGATGGATGGATGTTGTGCATGAATGTTTATTTTTTTTTTGTAATTCCAATTTTACTAAATGACAAAAGTTTAAACAAAACTACTGACATACAATGTTTTTAGTATAAATTAAAAGTCATACTAAATATTAATATTCATTACATGTCTAAATGAAGCACCAACCTTGTCTCAGTTGTTTCTCCTAGATATGGAAGCTTGTTTCCGCCACGGAATAAAACAATTTAAAAGAAAATTGCAACTTTTTAATCTCACAATTTCTTACTTTCTCACACAATTGCGTGTTGTAAAGTTGATATAAATTCAGTGGCGGAAACAAGTTTCCATATCTAGAAGTTCTGAGATTAAATGAAAACGGAAACAAATATTTGAGACAAAACTTGATGAGATGATTGAGTTCACACTGAGATCTCTGACTGTGGTCTCTTGGGTTCCTGGGGTGTTTTCTCAGGAGAAACAGTGAACAGAGAACAAGCGTTGAGCGACAGAGAGAGAAACATGAGTGTGGAGAAACTGCACATACCTTGGGAGTCATATTCAGGACAAATGTAATATAACAGCTCAATATTATTTTAACAAAGCTGCAAAGAGATTATCATGATTGAATGTAACGTTCAAATGATGACGTGTTTGACATGCATTGATAATCAGAGGGAAATGAAGGTCAAGCCAGTTAAATACTATCAAACTGTATTCTCCATACTGGGCTGTATATGGAAAACAGCATGCAATGATAAATAATTAACATTATGATGTTGTGCATTTTTTGACAGTCTCACCAAATAAGAAACAAGAAAGATTGTGGTTGACATTCGGTTCATTTGGCAAATCAGAATGAGATGAGTGAGCCGTTGCATAATGCACAAAACTGTCGTGTCATCCAGGTACTTTATGCAAACAAAAAATAAACATGCTTTGCACAACATGCATGAAAAAAGCAGTACGGTAGGATGCCATTCCAATTATAGCACTGATTTAGGCGTGTCATCCGAGTTCAGTCTTTTACTTTGACTTCTAACTGGTTCAAATGGCATTTTTCCTCTATTCTAAGCACATAAGTTTGTTAAACTAAAGCGCCATAAATGAATATAAATATATTTTATAAATGAATCTTCATTCAATGAGTTTGAACTGATTTCCTGTTAATTTGGGTCACTGTTGCTGCATGAATCTCATCCATTACTTTCTGAGCCTCTTTCTCTGATGCAATACAGTCTGACGTCCCTGAATCCACTATAAAACTATACACCTATCAGGCATAACCTTATCCTAATATTGTGTTGGTCCCCCTTTTGCTGCCAAAACAGCCCTGACCCGTCGAGGCATGGACTCCACTAGACCCCTGAAGGTGTGCTGTGGTATCTGGCACCAAGATGTTAGCAGCAGATCCTTTAAGTCCTGTAAGTTGCGAGGTGGGGCCTCCATGGATCGGACTTGTTTGTTCAGCACATCCCACAGATGCTCGATTGGATTGAGATCTGGGGAATTTGGAGGCCAAGTCAACACCTCAAACTCGTTGTTGTGCTCCTCAAACCATTCCTGAACCATTTTTGCTTTGTGTCAGGGGACATTATCCTGCTGAAAGAGCCACAGCCACCAGGGAATACCGTTTCCATGAAAGGGTGAACATGGTCTGCAACAATGCTTAGGTAGGTGGTACGTGTCAAAGTAACATCCACATGGATGGCAGGACCCAAGGTTTCCCAGCAGAACATTGCCCAAAGCATCACACTGCCTCCGCCGGCTTGCCTTCTTCCCATAGTGCATCCTGGTGCCATGTGTTCCCCAGGTAAGCCACGCACACACACCCGGCCATCCACGTGATGTAAAAGAAAACGGGATTCATCAGACCAGGCCACCTTCTTCCATTGCTCCGTGGTCCAGTTCTGATGCTCACGTGCCACTGTTGGCGCTTTCGGCGGTGGACAGGGGTCAGCATGGGCACCCTGACTGGTCTGCGGCTATGCCGCCCCATACGCAACAAACTGTGATGCACTGTGTATTCTGACACCTTTCTATCAGAGCCAGTATTAACTTCTTGAGCAATTTGAGCTACAGTAGCTCGTCTGTTTGATCGGACCACACGGGCCAGCCTTCGCTGCCCACGTGCATCAATGAGCCTTGGCCGCCCATGACCCTGTCGCCGGTTCACCACTGTTCCTTCCTTGGAGCACTTTTGATAGATACTGACCACTGCAGACCGGGAACACCCCACAAGAGCTGCAGTTTTGGAGATGCTCTGACCCAGTCGTCTAGCCATCACAATTTGGCCCTTGTCAAACTCGCTCAAATCCTTACGCTTGCCCATTTTTCCTGCTTCTAACACATCAACTTTGAGGACAAAATGTTCACTTGCTGCCTAATATATCCCACCCACTAACAGGTGCCGTGATGAAGAGATAATCAGTGTTATTCACTTCACCGGTCATAATGTTATGCCTGATCGGTGTATAATTATTAATATAGTGCATGCTGGGAAATATAACATATAGGTCTGACAGTGTGAGGACAAAGAGAAACACTGTTTCTTTCAGCCGCTGGTCGGTTTAAACTCTGACTGATGGTGCCGTGACAACACCATAATCCCATTAACAAATTGATGTTTTAACGCTTTTAAGAAACCGAGTCTGAAAATAACTGAGAACTAGTGGCCTACTTACAGTCTGACAGTCTCGATTGGCTGCATTTGTGTTAAGAGTCAGATTTAACAAACTACAGCACTACATGAACCCTTGCAGTTTGAGTGAATTAGCGCTCCAGTACTTTGACTTTCCACATCATTAAATAGGTTCTGTCTCTTTACAGTGCTTTAGTTACCCGAGCGTAGAGTCGCTCGTCCCGAGAGCACCGGCATGCAGAACGTCAAAGGATTTGTGTCACTGGCTTATTAACTCCAGTAATACTTTCAGTTTAATATCTCCAAACCTCAGTGGTGACCAGAAACATCTCACCCTTCAACGGCAAAACCACAGTGGAAGAAAAAAGCCGTTTGTGCCATTGTGTCGCCATCTAGAAATAGATGCAAATGTGAATGTTTGCATGAAACCTGCTGATTTTACTAAGCACTTTTTTTTAAAAAAAAATTTTTATTTCACACAATGAAAAATAAAACGTGATGTTGATTGGTCAATACAGTGTTCAAACAGCTCTGACGTGACAGTGGACTACATCACAGCAGAAATACAGTAAAACAGTGAAATATTACTCCAGTGTAAATCAGCTGTTTTCTATGTGAATATATAGTAAAGTGTAATTTATTCCTGTGATCAAAGCTGAATTTATCATCATTACTCCAGTCTTCAGTGTCACATGACCCTTCAGAAATCATTCTCATATGATGATGATGATGATCAATGTTGAAGAACAGCATTTATTTAAAATAGAAATCTTTTGAAATATAAATGTTAAATGTAATTTTTGATCAATTTAATGCATCCTTGCTGAGTAAAAGTAATAATTTCCTTTTTTTTTTAACCCTCTGGTGCTCCTCGCATGGCAATCAAAAATGACAATTTTTTTATTTTATTTCAATGAAATGAATGTACTATATTTTAGCTTGGTAATATTTTTATTTAATATTTTGTATTTTTAGGGGATTTTATGGTACTAAATTATATTTATGCAGCAGCTATAATCCATTTATTAACTTTTTGAGCATATTAAATTTTTAAAGAAGACACTTGGCAGATTATTGCTAGTGAAAACATGAACTTATGAAAAATGCACCAACATTCTTTTACATTTTTATATGAAATATATATATTTCCAAACCATGTTTAACTCTAAATCACAGCCGTACATCTAAACAAGTTGTGCACCAAATTTGAGATTGATATCTCAAAAAATGATCTTTCAGTGAGAGTTTGTTTAGGCTCAGTACCAAGAGTTTCCACGTTTCACGTTCATTTCCAAAGTGCTCATTTTCGACCGCAAGGAGCACTTGTGCAATTTATTTTCAGGACCATTTTACCATTTCAAGTCATGTCCAGGATTTTATGTTCACATAGCAAGTGCCAAAACCTTTACCAAGTTTGGTGCCATTCCGATGGTACAAAATTCAAAAGAAAACCTAAACATAACCCCAAAAGACAAACATTTGAACAGCAGTGTAAACCAAGTGCTGCATCCCATCAATGATGTACAAGGAAACACAACTGTTAACTTTGACAGTGTTTGAATGTCAACAAAGAAGTCTAGCAATCGAACTACAGAGTTTAAACAAGTGAAAATGTAGTGAAAACGTGAACTTTAATGAAAAATGCACCAAAATACTATTTTCGATTTTTATATGAAATATATATTTCCCAATACATGTTTAACTCTAAATCAAAGCCATACATCTAAACAAGTTGTGCACCAAATTTGAGGTTGATATCCTAAAAAATGAGGTTTCAGTGAGAGTTTGTTTGGGCGCAGTACCAAGCGTTTCAACGTTTCCCATTAATTTCCAATGCGCCCGTGAGGAGCACAAGTGTGATTTATTTTCAGGACCATTTTACCTTTTTAAGTCATGTCCAGGATTTTTTGTTCAAAACCTTCACCAAGTTTGGTACCATTCCGATGGTACAAAATTAAAAAATTCAAAAGAAAACCTAAACGTAACCCCAAAAGACAAACATTTGAACAGCAGTGTAAACCAACCATAGTTTATACAAGTGCTGCATCCCATCAATGATGTACAAGGAAACAAAACGGAAACACAACTGTTAACTTTGACAGTGTTTGAATGTCAACAAATAAGTCTAGTAATCGAACTACAGAGTTTAAACAATGCACCAACGATCAACCGGATCATTTACCCTGTTTCACACCCCTGACTCATTGATGCATTTCTTTTGCTAACATCCCAATGTTTATAATGAACAGCGTACAGTAGCAATGTTTGCGTGACGTCGCACACCCACAACCCAACTTTTCCCAAGTTGAAAGGAAACCAGTATACATACACTTAATGAATTTACTTAAGAAAACTCTCCACAGCACGTCATGTCTAAGGAACATTTCCTTTCTGATCGCTTATTTTCACAGCCTAAAATTATATAGGCAACATAAGTTGTGCTGGTTCTCTAGTTTGTGTTTTCTAGGCCAGTTCTCATCACACATCTAACCTAATTTGTCTGCACTAATCAGTAAAAGTGTAGAAGTACAAGCGCTCTGTCAGCTATTCAGAGATGGTCTCCACATCACATGCTATGAATTATTAATATATGCAAATGCAGAGCTTCAACATGCATAGGATAAATCCCTCCCCAACCTCAATGCCACACACAATAACAAACAAACATCGGTTTCTTAAGCAATGACAGTCCTTGATTTTGTTTGATTTTGATGATTTCGGATAAGATGCCCACAGGTCCGAATGTTTTGGCGTTGTTATGCTGAGCAAGTCTTTGTCTACGGATGAAGTGTTGTTTATAGTGTCTTTTGTAATGTGAAAAATGATAGCGGCCCATCGCAGAGATCTCGGTTTCAGGCGGATGCTATCGACTTACTGTGTGTTCGCTTCACTGGCTACAACAAATGAAGCTGGAGGGATGGCACACCGGTCCGATGTTTGCTGATAAGGGAAGACACGAGACACACTATCACTGACTTCAGTCCGCACGAACCTTCAGTGTGTGTTAACTCTGAGCTACTTCTGTCCTGTCTGTCTGTCCTATGAAATAACAACAAAAAAACACTTCAAAATAGGTGAGCGACAGATGGCAGACGGCACATTTAAACCTGCTAAATATTAACCAGAAGCTACTGTTCGGTGTTTGGAACTGTATGCAAACAGAAGCATGTCAGACCTAATGTTTGATTAAGTATCAGGTGTTCACAGTTTCATATACATAAAGGGATAGTGGGTTTTTTTGTCCATACAATGAAAGTCAATGGGGTCCAAAATAACAGTCATTGTATGGACAAAACAAGTTGAAATATAACCATGTTTTGCAGAAGAAAGAGAGTCATAGAGGTTTGGAACAACATGAGGGTGAATAAATGATGACAATTTTCATTTTTGGTTGAATGCTCCCTTTAAAGCTGATGCATACACACTTTTCAATGGTAAAATACTTTCCCATATTCCAGTTTAACATTCAAATTAAACGAGGACCAAGCAATTTGTAGTGGAATCAAACATTGGACCTTTTTCATGAAACGGGAACGAACATATTTGTGAAAAGCGTACGTACAGCAACACGAACGCTAGTTGTCCCACTGAATTGAATATATGAATTAATTTAGGAACAAT
This sequence comes from Coreius guichenoti, assembly GCA_039654105.1. Classification (NCBI taxonomy): domain Eukaryota; kingdom Metazoa; phylum Chordata; class Actinopteri; order Cypriniformes; family Gobionidae; genus Coreius; species Coreius guichenoti. The sequence continues at coordinate 1,530,901 of CM077188.1, read as the reverse complement.
TCACGCAGATATTTGTTATGTTTGTGTTTCAAGTAGGGATGCACCAATATGAACATTTTGGCCGATACCGATTACCGATAACCGATAATTTGAATATTTGAAAGCCGATAACTGATATATTGGCTTATAAATCTAAATATAAGCAAATTCAAAACCATCATGGCGGACAGTGCGCATCTGCAGGAAATAATCCATTATTTATCAGCTTTAATATATTGGCAAAATTTTCTTATATCAGACCGATAACGATAACATTAAAAAATATAGCTGCAAGCAGCAATTATCGGGGCCAAGCACAAAAAGGATGTGTCATGCAAGCTTGACTGGAAACTTCAGAAAAACGGCAACAATAAGCATTATTAGCATTTTTGGAAATTTCATTAGAACTTTTGACCAGAAGGTGACGCCGCCTCGAAACTTTGAGTGCCTTCAGGGCATGGTCCCGATGACACATACCGAGTTTCGTAACAATACGCTACTGCATTTTTAAAAATACAGCATTTTAGAACAAAATTCAAAATGGCCGACGCCCACAATAGTCAATATGGGTATCATTCGACTCTGCATGATGAACTGAATCAGAAGTTTTTTTGGGCAAACCATTCAGAAGTTATAAGCAAAAAAGGCAAATCTTCTGACCAGTAGGTGGCGCTGTGCTGAAACGCTGCATGTAGCCTCAGGTCATGCTTGGGATAACATGTACCAAGTTTGGTCTGAATACGCCAAAGCGTTGCGGAGATATAGCCTCGCGTCCAATTTGGCGCACTCGTCGTCAAATTCGTTTGTGCGTTATCCGAGAACGGTTGGGTATTTCAAAAAGCTTTTGATACATTTTTGCCAGCATGGTCTGTAGATGATCTGATTAAATTTTCATGAAAATTGGACAAACCATTTTTTTTGGCGGGAAAAATTTCATGACGCATTCGAATCGTATTGAGAAAAAAAATGTGTTTCTTGCCCTTATGGTTAAAGTTATTAGCATAAATGTAAGTGAAACTTTGGACAGGTGGTGGCGCTAGAGAGACTGAATTAGAGACTCAAATTTGCTGTGGTGAATGTTTGGACAGTCCTCTATCAGTGTGCCAAATTTCACAACTTTCCCAAACGGTTCTATGGGCTGCCAGAAGAAGAAGAAGAAAAGAAGAAGAAAACTAACAGATACAATAGGTGCCATCGCACCATTTGGGGCTTGGCCCCTAATGAACATATATTGGCCGATACCGATATGGTGGCCGATATATCGTGCATCCCTAGTTTCAAGAGTGTCATTCCAGACGCCACATTTTTGCAAACACTCATTGAGTGAATCTCAGGGTTGTACTTAAAGCGTAAAAGTTTTTCTTTTGCATTTTTGGCGTCAGGCCCCAAAAACTTGCACTTTGAAACCCATTTTCAAAAGTTTGCATTTTCAGGCCCCCAAAACACTGTTGTCGTGTAAATGAACGATCAAAAGTTTTCAGTTTTTAGTTGAAAACGGTGTTGTGTGAATGGCCCCTCAATGTGACGACATATCCAGGTCACATTTCACCCCAAAATCAAACGTTTGAAATAAAGAAAATGAAGTCTATTTAAGGATCATTAAGATCATATCCACAGATCATATTCACAGCAATTCATATGTACATTGTCCCATTGAAGTGAATGTGGCAACAAATGAATTTAGGGCTGATTCACGCAGACATTTGTTGTTCCGTTTTTACACACAGCAGCTTTAAACAGATCAGAAACAAAAGAAATGACGCACTGAGCTTTGAACAAAAGAGTGTAGCGCTTTTATAATTATTAATATCAAGTCCTTTACAAATAGTCACCGTGTACAGCAGCCGTTTGCATGGCAAGGTTCACAGAGTTCCCAGAATTTATCATACATGTGCTGCAAGCCCTTACGGATCCGTCTCCCATGCCGAGACAGAGATCAGATATTTCTGAGATATGTTCAGCTAGAGATCAGATCAGTCTCTGAATTTAAAAAAACATCTTTGAGCTCAAACACAAATGCATCAGTTACGGATTAGTTGTTTCCTTTTAACTCGCATGAAGTAGTGCATATCGAGCGCAGTAATAACCTCGCACAGATTAACTCAGGCATGGAACCAAAACAATGTCACATTGTCATCACAGACGGTGCATCTTTTTTTTTGCAAATGCTCATTGAGTGAATCTCATGACAGCTCCAGGTCACATTCCACCCCAAAATCCAATGAAAAAACTAATTCAATACATTTTGCATAAAGAAAATTAAGCCTATTAGAGAATCATTAAGGCTTTTTTGCATTGAGACATTTTCATGATGATTATTATAAGTTTCCATTGACTCTAATTAGTCATTTTTAGTAATCAGAATCAAACTAAAAAAAAAAACCCTAACGCTGTTATAAAAAAATAAATACTTTTTTTCATAATCGCAATAAGAACTGAGGCTTAATTTTCATGCAAATAATTTCACAATGCAAAATGGTTTATTTTGGGCTGAAATATTCTGAGATTCACTCTATTAGCATTTCCTATATATTTAGCTGTTAATATTGAGGCTTCTGAAGAGGTACTACAAACCACATGTCATTTTTTTTTCTCCAATTAGGGTTGTTTACTTGTGGATAACGAGATACCTGCATAGGGAGAGAACATCAGGTTGCATTTAAACTGAATCTACACAATGCTAGAAGTGCCTATTAGTAACAGCCGTAAACCTGCTCTAGTCCTGATCTAAGTGTGTTGGTTTACCAAAAGAGCACTAATCGTTTGTTTGTTTCCCAGGAGTAGTGAGCAAATCAAATGAGTTCCCTTGCTAGGGAAAGGCCGTGAGGATGGATTTGCGTGCGAGTGCGTGTCAGTCTCTTGCACGGGGCGGTTGATAATATTGTTGCGTCGGCCGAGAGCGTCGAGGCTGTCCGTCTCCTCCTCTTCGAAATTCAAGGGAATTCTCATAGTAAATGTCTTCGTCATCCTGTAAAGAAGTTACCAGGACATGAGTGACTAGAGTTACTCATAAACGCAAGTCTACTGCATCAGAAGACAGACTGCTCTTTAAATAAATACAACACAGCCTAAATGTAAATGTGGGAATTTGGAACGTGCATCTTTAATGCATATGGACATTTTAGCAATTAAGAGTTCTGTTGTGCTGGCGTACTCTTTGCTGCCTACATAGGGAACGGTCTACTAAGGCAGCATACGAACTGAAATAAAACCTGGAAAAGGAAAACGTTCTGAAACTCACATAAATAGTGCTCTACATTAGGGGTGTGCAATATTTACAAAAAATTATATCTTGATAGTTTCTGGGGATTTTATTGATAATAATTAGAGGATACTTTGCTGAGGGTGTCATTGTGTTGGTGACTTTGGCAGGTTTAGGACTGCCGTGGACAGAGACTCCTAAAGGTTTTGATATTATTCATATTCTATGTAATGGTCAGTTCACAGCAGTGACAGAAATCATCTTTTCCAATAAGCTTACATTGATTTTTACCTTTTATGGGCATTTTTTAACCTAATTATTAAATGTATGCATCATCTTTTGTGTCAAATTCTTACATTTAATCAAATTAAATTAGAATAATAAGACACAATAGGGCTGTTAACAATCAAATTAAATCAGTATCAACTAAATTCATCTTTTGGAAACAGAATCTGCATCTGAAGTGGCATTTACAGATCATTTACACAGACTGTTTAATGCAGCTCAGAGGGACATACACATGCAGAAATAATTGAATATTGATATTAGAAACGATTTAAAATATGAAAAGATACTTTAAATGTGACATTAAAACTGCCAGTAGGTGGCAGCAAGTCACTGTTAATGAGTAAGTCATTGAGTTTCAACCGATTCATTCAAACGGCTGATTCATTCAGGAACGAAGCATTTGACTGTCTTAATGAGTGAGTCGTTAAATCATTCATTCAAACGATTCATTCAGGAACAACGCATTTGACTGTCTTAATGAGTGAGTCGTTAAATCATTCATTCAAATGATTCATTCAGGAACGAAGCATTTGACTGTCTTAATGAGTGAGTCGTTAAATCAGTCATTCAAACGATTCATTCAGGAACGACGCATTTGACTGTCTTAATGAGTGAGTCATTGAATCATTCATTCAACCGATTAATTCAGGAACAAAGCATTTGACTGTCTTAATGAGTGAGTTGTTAAATCATTCATTCAACCGATTCATTCAAACGTCTGATTCATTCAGGAACGAAGCATTTGACTGTCTTAATGAGTGAGTCATTGAATCATTCATTAACTGATTCATTCAACCGATTCATTCAAGAACAAAGCATTTGACTCTTAATGAGTGAGTTGTTAAATCATTCATTCAACCGATTCATTAAAACGGCTGATTAATTCAGGAACGAAGCATTTGACTGTTTTAATGAGCGAGTCACTGAATCATTCATTCAACCGATTCATTAAAACGGCTGATTAATTCAGGAACGAAGCATTTGACTGTCTTAATGAGTGAGTCATTGAATCATTCAATAACCAATTCATTTAAACAGCTGATTCATTCAGGAACGAAGCATTTGACTCTTAATGAGTGAGTCGTTAAATCATTCATTCAACTGATTCATTCAGGAACAAAGCATTTGACTCTTAATGAGTGAGTCGTTAAATCATTCATTCAAACGATTCATTCAGGAATGAAGCATTTGACTGTCTTAGTGAGTGAGTCATTGAATCATTCATTAACCGATTCATTCATTCAGTAACGAAACACCACTGTGTGTTGCTCAGAGACGCAAACAGTCCTGTTGCTTTGTTTGGAACTACTTTCATTGGCGAAATGGAGCAAAATCAGGCAATGTTGTGTCTAAAATGTAAGTCACTTAATATTAAATTCTTGTTTACTGAACTGTTGTATAAAACCAAAATCACATGCTGATATTTGGAGAAAAAAAACGGCACTTTTCATGTGATATTGATTAACTATATTAAATGATATAAATATAAAAGACATACATAAGTATTTTTGCTCCTTATGTTGAATATTGAGTGCATTATAAATGCACTTTAATAGAGTAAATCACGCAGTGAAAGTGTGCGCTATAAATGCACAAGCACACTAGACTAACCTACAAGACTACATCACAGAGTATGAGTGCGCTCTGTAAAGTGAGGGGTATACAAAATAATGTCAGATCGCACATCGTTAAAACAACAAACACGATATTAACGTAGACGATACATATCGCACACCCCTACTCCACATGTGCTGACTTCCAATAGAGTTTGACATTAGCATTCTTCTAATAGCTAATATCACAATGTTTTCATCAACATTGGGTCAGTTTTTACAAACTAACCAAGAACCAAAACAAAAACAATGGAGGATTTGCTGCTTTGCATCACTCTTTATGCACTCTTCTTCAACTTCTGCACAGTACATCTCTGCCACATAGCGGTCTTGTCCGTCTCAACATTCACCTTGCGCATGTGCTGTTGTACACGCACGCGGTCACAAAAATTGGGCTGCATGTGGACTGTGCGCTCGGACCGTCCCGATGACGGAAATTACGTCACGTGTACAGTGTGCAAACCGTCGCGGAACGTGGACGGCCGAAGTATACTTCGGGCTTAAAGGGATAGTTCACCCAAAAATGAAACTTCTGTCATTAATTCCTCTCCCTCATGTCGTTCCAAACCCGCAAGACCTTCGTTCAGCTTCAGAACACAAATGAAGATATTTCTGATGAAATCTGAGAGCTCTCTGACCCCTCCATAGACAGATATTTAATTAACACTTTCAAGGGTCAGACAGGTAGTAAACACATCGATAAAATAGTCCATGTGACTCCAGTGGTTCAACCTTAAAGGGGGGGTCTAATGCTATTTCATGCATTCTGCCTTATTTACACTGTTCAAGAGTTGATTCTCATGCTAAACATGGACAAACATTTAAAAAAACGAGTTGGACGTATGACGGAGTACTTTCGTGTCAAATACACTCCTTCAGGAATCAAACAAGTTTCGGAATTTTTTTTCCGAGTATGGCCCTGTATGACGTCATAAAGGGTGGAATTCTCCCGGATGAGCGCGCACACACACACACACACACACACACACACACACTAGAGCGAGAGCAAGAGCGCGTCCATCATCGAGCTTCGTTCGGTTACGGGAGCCGTCGGCGGCGCTGGCGTTGTGTTTTTAGACACGAGATCAACAATGTCACTAAAGAAGTGTGTTTCTGGTGTGAGGGAAAGATCACCTTGTTCAGCTTCCCAAATAACCCAGCGTTAAGGGAACAGTGGATGCAGTTTGTGTTTCCGGAGTTCTGCAAGTGTGTGTGTTTGTTCCCGGTCATGAGTGGAAACCACAGGCGGTGAGTGAAACTGCATCAAATGTGTGTGTTTTGTTGGCAATCGGCACATAAGTGCATACATATAATGTGAATAACACCAACGTATAGAGAATCGAAAGTCATGCCATGATGTATTTCGTGTGTGTGTGTGTGTGTGTGTGTGCTCGTGTCTCTTTAGCTCCGCCCACTGCACGCCTCCACGGACTCGGCTGTTTTCTGAAAGAATCGGTACAGTGTATCTGTCTTTTATAAATATGATAAACTAAAGACTCTTGGGAGATATGAAGGATGCAACACTACTCTATAGATACTCAAGATTAACATGAGACTGGCAGAAACTGTGTGTGTTATGTACCCTTTAATTTTATGAAGCGACGAGAATATTTTTAGTGCACAAAAAACAAACAAAAATAACGACTTTATTCAACAATTTCTTCTCGTCTGTGTCAGTCTCCTGCGCCGTTGACGTTGGTCAGCTCCTGCGTCAGCATCACACGCATTCGTCGTGGTGCTCATGTGAACAGCGGTGGCCAATGGTAAGCCGGCGTTCTGGCGTAGCTCTGACATAACTCGGAAGCGCTGCACTGTATTTACAACATCAACAGCGCAGGAGACTGACACAGACGAGAAGAAATTGTTGAATAAAGTCATTAATTTTATCTGTTTTTTGCGCACAAAAAGTATTTTCGACGCTTCATAAACTTTGAACCACTGGAGTCACATGGACTATTTTAACGGTGTTTTTACTTCCTTTCTGGACCTTGAAAGTGTTAATTAAATATCTGTCTATGGAGGGGTCAGAGAGCGCTCAGATTTCATCAGAAATATCTTCATTTGTGTTCCGAAGATGAACGACGGCCTTACCGGTTTGGAACGACATGAGGGAGAGGAATTAATGACAGAAGTTTCATTTTTGGGTGAACTATCCCTTTAAAGGATCTCAGGTGATGCTTACCCACACATCCATGTGCAGAGGTTTGATATTGTGCAGCAGAACTTCTTCGCAGTTGCCGTAGTCACTGAACACAACCACAGCCGTCGAGCCCGAAGGGTGGACGGCGTCGATCCTCGCCCGATAAAACTGCCACGAATATGCAAGATGTCAGACAAGCACACAAAATGGATAAAAAAAGCGTATAATAATAATAATAATAATAATAATAATACAAATGACTGACCTTATTGTCTTCCCAGTAGAGCGCGAGACACTGGTCACCAGCTTTCCAGTTCACGTAATTATTCGTGTCCTTTGGCTCTCTCTGACCTTTGATTGGGCCGGATCTCTTTCTGGGGGCGGAGTTATGCGTGTTGGTCTGCTTTTGAGGCTGTGGCTTGATTGGCCCCGTCCGTCTGTGTTCTAAATCGCCATTAGGAAGCTGCGTGTTTGAAACCCCACCCACTTTGATGAACTGACCCGATCCCGCATCCTGCGAAAAGTCTTTTTTCAGTGCATCTTGGGAACGCTCAAAGTAACCCGAATTTGGTCTTTCTGGCTTGCCTTTCCTTCTGTTGTTCGCCTCGTATCTGCCTTTAGGATCTGAGCTGGACGCAGAAGGGTGTGAGGGTTTGGGTGCCGCGGGGCCGTTTGATTGGTTTTTCCTAAATGAAGCCGGATCGGACCGTCCTGTCCCTTCCTGCTCTTTCCATCCACCATTTTGGGGTTCCTGCTGGAAGCCCTTTGACCCACTATGTTCCTTTCCTGGCTGTTCCCTGGACTTCCCTGTCGAGGAAGAGCAGGTGTACGAGGAAGATGTACTTCTAGCGTCTTGACTGTCGTTCTTCCATCGCTCAGATCCTCCTCTTCCTGTTCGCTCTCCGTCCCTCCATTTCTGTGGCTGGGAAAAGGTGGAAGAGGCTGGGCTGGGTTTAGGGAAGTCTCCGTCCCTCTGGAAACGTGGAGGTCTGTCGTTCCTCTGCGACCTTCCCTCATTTCGAGGAGGGTGTTTGAACGGGGCGGCATCTCTGGATATTTGATCGGTGTTGGGGAAAGTCATCTTAGCTTGGTGGTCTTGTAGTGAAGGCTGGTTCTTTGACTCTAGCGGGTTAATTAGAAGAAAAACAGGAAGTCAATTGCTGTACATTTTGGGTGAAAAATAATAATTGCCATTTAAAATTTGATAAAATAAAATCCAGGTTTGCTGTGCTTGTTTGTAGGGCTTCACAATTTGGCCAAAATGTTGATTATATATCAAAATGGCTATAAAATAATAATAATAATAAATATAGCTGCAAGCAGCAATTATTGGGGCCAAGCACAACAGAAGCAAATAAGGAAGCTAGCAGCAGTTGGTCACTGCAAAAATTAGTAAAGATATTTGGAGACAATTTTAAGCAAAAAGGTAGAAAACCCATAAATACACTGTTGTATAGAGAGTTGTATAGAGCCAATTTCATGTTTTGTTCAATTATAGCACCACCATGTTGCAGTCCCACCACTTTTTTTGTCTCCTCAGAGTGCCCCCATACATATGTCAAATTTGGTGAAAATCTCTCATTTCGTTTAGGAGTTATAGACTTTGAGCATATAAAAAAATAACCCACACGTGACTTTAATTGCATTTTTTTGCCACTTTTTTTGAATTTTGACATTTGGCCATTAACATATAGTCAACCCCCTAAGATTCCGATTTTCTGGTTTCGTCTCGATCGTACTAAAAGTTTTAAAGATATTCGTGAAAGTTGTTTAAACACTAAATCACAACGTTGCACAAACCATAAGGCAAAACCTACATGTTGGGTATCGTTGGACTAGGCAAGGATTCAGGAATCTAAGGAGATGACTCGCATGAAAATAAGTCAACTAAATCCAAAGTTATAAGCATGTGAATATTAGATTTTACCATTAGGTGGCGCTGGCTTGAAACTTCTCAGGCCCCTTCAGGGCATCGTGCCGATGACCCATATCGAGTTTCGTAATGATATGCTAATGCGTTCATGAAATACAGCATTTTACTACATAATTTAATGGTCGACATCCAAAATTGGATATATGGAAAAACTCTGTATGCCGCCCCGAATCTTCTGGGCAAACCGTTCAGAAGTTATAAGCAAAAATAGCAATTTTTGTATCTCCGGACCAGTAGGTGGCGCTGCGCCGAAACGCAGCATGTAGCCTCAGGTCATGCTTGTGGTGACATGTACCAAGTTTGGTCTGAAAACAATAAAGCATTGTGGAGATATAGCCTTATGTCTATTTTCGCAAACGCTATGTAAAATTTGTTTGGCGAGTTACTTGAAAACTGTTTAATTAATCGACTTCTTTAATGAATTCCATAACTTTTTGTGCCAGCATGGTCTGAAGATGATGTGGTTAAATTTTGGTGAACATGGGAGAAACCGTTTAGGGTGAGTTAGAAAAAGTAGGTTTTTCCGCAAAATTTAAAATGGCTGGAAAATATTTATGACGGAAAATGACATCATAGGGTGCAACAGAATCATCATGAACCAAGGAATCAGAGGAAAAAATGTTTTTAGTCTCTAGTATTAAATAGTCTCTAGCTCTTACGGTTAATTATTTGCCTAAACATGAGTGACATTTTGGACAGTTGGTGGCGCTAGAGGGATTAAGTTAAAGACTCCAAAATTGGTGTAGTTAATGTTGGGCCAGTCCTCTATCAGTGTGCCAAATTTCATAACTTTTTACCATACGGTTCTATGGGCTGGCATAGACTTCCAGCATTATAAAACAATGGAGTTCATGACCCCTTTAAATTATATAAATGCTTATAGCATTTGCAGTTCTATTACTAATAATATAAAAGCAAACAGCATAAAACGTCTTTGTATACTGTTTAATCATTTATTAGACAGAACAGTTAAACAGAGACAGTAAACTAATAGGAGCTTGGATATTCTTCCCAGCGCTGTCAAAATAAAAGTCCTGCTTCTGCCAATTAAAAAATGCCAAATATCGGCCGACCACTAATAGAATATTTCAATGACTCAAAAATAACTCACTGAATAGCCTGTAGTTTTGCATATCTTTAGTGTCTTGAGTGGCACTGAATGCATTTAAATCACCTTGTTGAGAAATGGAAGAAGTGGAAATAACGAAGTTCATTCAAAACACCCAGACAGTCTTTTCATGGAAATATCACATAATTAAATGCAGGACGCAGTGATAATGCAGCGCTCTTCAAAAGCACAAATACAGTGCGTTTCAGGTCATTCTGACTCAACAATGTTAAAACAATGGCACTGAAAGAGAGGAAGACGACAAATGGTTTCTCCACATATTAGCCCTGTCTGTTTTCTCCTAAAGCCATATGTCAGGCAAAGCTTACCAGCCGCAGAGACTTATCTAAAGCTGACTAATAGAAGCGCCTTCATTTGGGACTGGCCATCTGTTTGACGCCGCACGGTTCTGCTGCCACCATAAGAAGAGATTAAAAATCCTGATACAATGTTCCCATTATTAGGACTTCTCCCACTGCACACGCAGTAGGAATGAAGCAAGCGATACAATAGTTTTGAAAGCAAGCGATCGTTTACAGTAATTAAAGCTAAATAAACTCTCAGGCTGATCACGACTTCACAACCAAACGGTCTTTTATCATCCCAAAAGAGTTTATTATACAATAATGACCAGCTAACTACATTATCCCACTTTAAGCACAGATGCTTAGCACATAAATAAATGAGAAATACTGATTTAAGCTGGAAAATCAGTGAAACGATGCAGAGATATATAAGTGTAAACTACTTTAAAAAGCTGGCACAGAAAAAGAGTTTAAGTGTTTAGAAAAGTTATGGAAAAGGCTGAAATAAAATATAAATAATATATGAAAAACTTAGAAATGAGAAAATTAGAAATGTTGCCTTGGCAATTAACTGAAATAAAATAAGTCGAAAGGCCTAAAATTAATAATGGAATACAATTAAATTAAAGTTAGTGATTAAAAAAATACTAATAAAAAAGACAAAAGTTGCACAAACTTAAAATAAAATTGATATATGATAAGAAACTATGATATGATAAGAAATTTGTCCATACAAAATCCATCAATTCCATACTTTTCCAAACTGCGTAGAAACCCTGTATAAGATTACATAAACAATACTAAACACTGTTTCTATTTCAATGGAACAAAATAAGCCATGATATTAGCCAATTCAGATAAATCAATAATTTAAAGAAGCCCTAATATTGGCCATATTGTAAAGCACCACAAAAACATAAAGATAAAATAAATTTGATGTACCATCAATGGAGAACGTCCCCATTTTTGACTCCAGGAAGTCAAACAGCGTGCTGGGCCCAGACGGTCTTCCTCCTGCTTCCTCATCCTCGTCTTGTCTGGAGCGTCCCCTTCCACGACCCTTTCCTGTCACAGAACAAATAAACTGTCAGATCAAAAGACAACTGTGCCAGTGAGCTTGCAGAGTCTGGTTCAGTGTTTTCTGTGCTCTCCTGTGTAAATGCTTCTTGTGCATTTAGTGTGTGATTTAGTCTATTAAAATGCATTTAGAAGTCAAGGGGCAAAAATGCCCCTGTATGTCTTTTATATTAAGAGTTCAATAAAATAATTTAATATTAAGTGACTTAGACACACTATTGCCTGTTTTTGCTCTATTTCACAAACGAAAGTAGTTCCAAACAAAGCACCAGGACTATTTTGCATCTCTGAGCAACACACAGTGGTGTTTCGTTACTGAATGAATTAATCGGTTGAATGAATGATTCAATGATTAAGACAGTCAGATTCTTCGTTCCTGAATGAATCAGCCGTTTGAGCGAATCATTTAACAAATGATTCAATGATTCACTCATTAAGACAGTCAAATGCTTTGTTCCTGAATGAATCAGTTGAATGAATGATTCAATGACTCACTCATTAAGACATTCAAATGCTTTGTTCCTGAATGTATCAGTTGAATGAATGATTCAATGACTCACTCATTAAGACATTCAAATGCTTTGTTCCTGAATGAATCGGTTGAATGAATGATTCAATGACTCACTCATTAAGACATTCAAATGCTTTGTTCCTGAATGAATCGGTTGAATGAATGATTCAATGACTCACTCATTAAGACAGTCAAATGCTTTGTTCCTGAATGAATCAGTTGAATGAATGATTCAATGACTCACTCATTAAGACAGTCAAATGCTTTGTTCCTGAATTAATCAGTTAAATGAATGATTCAATGAATCACTCATTAAGAAATTCAAATGCTTTGTTCCTGAATGAATCGGTTGAATGAATGATTCAATGACTCACTCATTAAGACATTCAAATGCTTTGTTCCTGAATTAATCAGTTAAATGAATGATTCAATGACTCACTCATTAAGAAATTCAAATGCTTTGTTCCTGAATGAATCGGTTGAATGAATGATTCAATGACTCACTCATTAAGACAGTCAAATGCTTTGTTCCTGAATTAATCAGTTAAATGAATGATTCAATGACTCACTCATTAAGAAATTCAAATGCTTTGTTCCTGAATGAATCGGTTGAATGAATGATTCAATGACTCACTCATTAAGACATTCAAATGCTTTGTTCCTGAATTAATCAGTTAAATGAATGATTCAATGACTCACTCATTAAGAAATTCAAATGCTTTGTTCCTGAATGAATCGGTTGAATGAATGATTCAATGACTCACTCATTAAGACAGTCAAATGCTTTGTTCCTGAATGAATTGGTTGAATGAATGACTCAATGACTCACTCATTAAGACATTCAAATGCTTCGTTCCTGAATGAATTGGTTGAATGAATGATTCAATGACTCACTCATTAAGACATTCAAATGCTTTGTTCCTGAATGAATGATTCAATGACTCACTCATTAAGACATTCAAATGCTTTGTTCCTGAATGAATTGGTTGAATGAATGATTCAATGACTCACTCATTAAGACATTAAAATGCTTTGTTCCTGAATGAATCGGTTGAATGAATGATTCAATGACTCACTCATTAAGACAGTCAAATGCTTCGTTCCTGAATGAATCAGCCGTTTGAATGTATTGGTTGAAACTCAATGACTCTTATGTACTTAATTACTTAATTACTCCAATGTATCTTTTCATATTTTAAATCATAATATCAATATTCAATGTTTTATGTTTAAAACATTATTTATGCATTTGTAACTGCAGGTTAAACACATTCATGTCCCTCTGAGCTGCATTAAACAGTCTGTGTAAATGATCTAAATGCCACTTCAAATCAAGAGAAAAAAAAATATTGAGATATGATTTTTTTATTAACATCATGTTCCGTCTACAAATCTAAGCAACCAACACAATCCTGCCCTACGCCTGCAGGCTTCTTTCATATCTAGCAACTATCTGAAGGTTTCTGATCTTCTCTCTGCACCCGAAGGCTTTACCTCGAGGCGGTGGGCGGCTCGGCTCCATCTGGGGCACTTTGGGCTGGTTTGTTCCGGTGAGCAGGAAGTTGAGGGCCACCTCCAGGTTATTGTTGTGATCCAGCAGGGCCTGTCTGGCCGCCTCACGGTTAAAACCCATCTCCATGATGTCCCTCAAAGATCGCTCATCAACCTGGAAGAGACCGCAGCGACATGAAACAGCAGAACTTGAGGGTCCTCAAGCATTGCATTAAAATCCATCAAGCAGGGACAAAAGAACAGATGTAGAAAACACGCGGAGCACTACTGGAGGACAAAAACATGGGCATTACACTCAAAAACAAAACAGAAGAGACAGGGACACAGAGGGTCACATCTGATCTTTTATCTTGCTTCTCTACTGGCACTAAAGAAATATAATGGCATATAATTATAAATGAGAGCCCATTGTAAAGTTTTTGGGCACTTGAGGTGTTTTTACAGATCGTCATTTAAGAAACAGTAGAATTTGAATCTCTTAGCAGTACCTTCATGTCCTTCTTTAAAGAAAATAATAGTTTTATTCAGCAAAGACATTAAATTGATCAAAATTGACATTAGTTAATGTATTAACTAACAATGTGCAATACATTTGTTACAGTATTTATTAATCTTTGTTAATGTTAGTTAATACAAAACAACTGTTCGCTGTTTGTTCATGCATTAACTAATGTTAACTTGATTTTAATAATGTATTAGTAAATGTTGAAATTAACATTAAGATTAATAAATGCTGTGGAAGTATTGTTCTTTGTTAGTTCATGTTAACTAATGAAACCTGTTTTCAACACTGATAATAATCATAAATGTTTCTTGAGCATGAAATAATCATATTAGAATGATTTGTGAAGGATCATGTGACACTGAAGACTGGAGTAATGATGATAAATTCAGCTTTGATCACAGGAATAAATTACACTTTACTATATATTCACATAGAGAACAGCTGATTTACATTGTAATAATGTGTCAATTTTTACAGTATTTTTGTATTACAGGCAGGTGGTCATAAAGTTTCGGCTCATCTGTGTATGTTGGATCTGAAGTTCTAATACTAGAATAATGGCTTTACTAATAATCAGTGTTCAGTCTTTTTGGATCTTCACTTTTTACTGTTCTTGAACTTTAAAACTGCTGACAAAACAGCATTTATTCATGATGATCTTTGCATCTCACCAAATCTCTGTAAACTCCTTCTGACTTGTTCTCCGTCCACGGCTTTTCTCTCTCCTCTCTTCTTCTTTGATAGGTGTCTCGATTCCTGTATGTGGATCCAGGATTGGCGAGGTTTCCGCCTGCAATCCCTCCACCGCCAAACGTACGCGTCTAGAAGACGACAGATTTCTTCCATTAACACACACAACTGCAGCACAAAGAACGGCATTTCTGGACATCATCATAAGTGCGTTTTGAAAGTTCAAATCAAGCTGGGTTATGAAACACGGTCCAGGTGCGGGAGAGTCAAGTGTTTAATCATTTCTGTGGTAAAATCACGTTACATTCATAGTCAAAATCAAACATTTCTTAATTAAATATTGGAGAATATTAAGTTCACCCATGGCCTAAGGACACAGTCATGAGAATGAACAAATTCAATTATGTATTGCTTTAATACATCAATATTTCATTATCAAAAGGTGCTACTTTGTTGCAGGGGATGAAAACGATGTTTAATCAGAATTGAAATGCCAATATCTTTGTGCAAGAGTTAATTCTGTAAAATGCTGAAATATGAGGGTTTGGAATAACTAAGAGTTTTTTTAATGTCTCTTCTGCTCACCAAGGCTGCATTTATTTGATCAAAAATACAGTAAAAATTATGAAATTGGTAGAGTCAAACAAAAAAGTTGTCCTGTAACTTTTAAAGCTTAGACACTTGGCTTTACAGTGAATATAATGACTATGACTAACTCTTAAGTGCTTTTAAATTTGCTATAATATTAGCGGAGCACCATTTTTATAGTGTGCAAAAATGACTGTTTACTTGAAATGTGGTCTGTAAAAGCATCATAAATAACTGATAGTCTTTTGTAAGTAGCAGAATACAAAAATCATATTTGTTTCAGTTTGAGACCAAAGTATACCAAGTATTTGTATGAAAGGATCACTGCCAATGCATATAACAAAAGTACACAGGCTTTAGCGCTACGTTTTGCTATATAACTTCGCAAAACATCAGTAAACCACATCTTTATTTAGAGCAGGTATTTGGCAGGTCATGCCAATGGAAACTGGATCTCGGGTGAGGTGGGTGGGTAAAGTAGGGTTGGGTACCGAAACCCGGTGCCAATATGGCACCGGTACCTATATAACCAGTATGTAACCGGACCGAATCAGAATGCAGATTTCAGTGCCACTTAAATTCAAACGTGCTTTTGCGCTTTGGCTAGCAGACACGCTCAACGCTCGTCACACATCACAGCTATTCAGTGTTTTCAACCACATCATGTTTATTTTAGGTTTCAGACATTTAAATGCACACAAGTACTAGCAATAAACACACACTGATGTCTGTGGAAGTGGCAATAACAATCCTTTCAGTTATAATTTGACTACGTGTTTTATTCATATCAGAAACAAATTATATAGTAACTCTACAGTTTACTCTATTCTTCTCCCAGTTCAGCACTCACTCACTTTCATGTATTTCGTGAGACGAGGATGAATTTACGTGATGCAAATCCGACAGATCCGATTCTCTGAGGCGCAAACTAACATGGCGGCGCCCATCGCGCATTATAGATCAGCTAACATGATCATTATAAAGGTCAAAACACATTCACTTACACATATTTGAAAATCAGAATATCTGACAGTTCATGACATAGTTAACAAGTTTGTGAATATTTTGAATAAAAAAGAAAAAAACTAAATAAAACCGATACATCTGTCATAGAGCACTATTGTGGCTGCTGTGTGTCACGTGAGAAGCATGACGCGTCACCATGGAAACACTAAGGTGATGCGTTCTAAAATATTTAGCCAGAGAATATGGTCATATTTCTGCAAAATAAAGCTAAACCTTGAAGCTGGTTTGTAGCAGACCAAGAATACAGACGACTGCTGTTATTAGTACTGTAGCTGTTATTAGTACTGTAACTGTTAGTACTGTATCTGTTA
Organism: Coreius guichenoti; assembly: GCA_039654105.1. Classification (NCBI taxonomy): domain Eukaryota; kingdom Metazoa; phylum Chordata; class Actinopteri; order Cypriniformes; family Gobionidae; genus Coreius; species Coreius guichenoti. Next base: position 1,514,113 of record CM077188.1, on the reverse strand, counting down.
GTACTGTAACTGTTATTAGTACTGTAACTGTTATTAGTACTGTAACTGTTATTAGTACTGTAACTGTTATTAGTACTGTAACTGTTAGTACTGTAACTGTTACTGTATCTGTTAGTACTGTATCTGTTATTAGTACTGTAACTGTTAGTACTGTAACTATTACTGTATCTGTTAGTACTGTATCTGTTAGTACTGTAACTTAGTACTGTAACTTAGTACTGTAACTTAGTACTGTAACTTAATACTGTAACTGTTATTAGTACTGTAACTGTTATTAGTACTGTAACTGTTAGTACTGTAACTATTACTGTATCTGTTAGTACTGTATCTGTTATTAGTACTGTATCTGTTAGTACTGTAACTGTGTACTGTATCTGTTACTGTATCTGTTAGTACTGTATCTGTTATTAGTACTGTATCTGTTAGTACTGTATCTGTTAGTACTGTATCTGTTATTAGTACTGTATCTGTTAGTACTGTAACTGTTAGTACTGTAACTATTACTGTATCTGTTAGTACTGTATCTGTTATTAGTACTGTATCTGTTAGTACTGTATCTGTTAGTACTGTATCTGTTATTAGTACTGTAACTGTTAGTACTGTAACTGTTATTAGTACTGTAACTTTAGTGTAATTGTTATTAGTACTGTATCTGTTAGTACTGTAACTGTTATTAGTACTGTAACTGTTATTACTGTAACTGTTATTAGTACTGTATCTGTTAGTACTGTAACTGTTATTGGTACTGTAACTGTTATTAGTACTGTATCTGTTAGTACTGTAACTGTTATTAGTACTGCAACTGTTATTAGTACTGTATCTGTTAGTACTGTAACTGTTATTAGTACTGTAACTGTTATTAGTACTGTAACTGTTATTACTGTAACTGTTATTAGTACTGTATCTGTTAGTACTGTAACTGTTATTGGTACTGTAACTGTTATTAGTACTGTATCTGTTAGTACTGTAACTGTTATTAGTACTGCAACTGTTATTAGTACTGTATCTGTTAGTACTGTAACTGTTATTAGTACTGTAACTGTTATTAGTACTGTATCTGTTAGCACTGTAACTGTTATTAGTACTGTAACTGTTATTAGTACTGTATCTGTTAGCACTGTAACTGTTATTAGTACTGCAACTGTTATTAGTACTGTATCTGTTAGTACTGTAACTGTTATTAGTACTGTAACTGTTATTAGTACTGTATCTGTTAGTACTGCAACTGTTATTAGTACTGTATCTGTTAGTACTGTAACTGTTATTAGTACTGTATCTGTTAGTACTGTAACTGTTATTAGTACTGTAACTGTTATTAGTACTGTATCTGTTAGTACTGTAACTGTTATTAGTACTGTAACTGTTATTAGTACTGTATCTGTTAGTACTGTAACTGTTATTAGTACTGTAACTGTTATTAGTACTGTATCTGTTAGTACTGTAGCTGTTATTAGTACTGTATCTGTTAGTACTGTAACTGTTATTAGTACTGTTACTGTTAGTACTGTAACTGTTATTAGTACTGTATCTGTTAGTACTGTAACTGTTATTAGTACTGTAGCTGTTATTACTGTAGCTGTTATTAGTACTGTAGCTCTTAGTACTGTGACTGTTAGTACTGTGACTGTTATTAGTACTGTAGCTGTTATTAGTACTGTAGCTGTTATTAGTACTGTATCTGTTAGTACTGTAACTGTTAGTACTGTAACTGTTATTAGTACTGTAACTGTTATTAGTACTGTATCTGTTAGTACTGTAACTGTTAGTACTGTGACTGTTATTAGTACTGTAGCTGTTATTAGTACTGTATCTGTTAGTACTGTGACTGTTAGTACTGTGACTGTTAGTACTGTGACTGTTATTAGTACTGTAGCTGTTATTAGTACTGTAGCTGTTATTAGTACTGTAGCTGTTAGTACTGTGACTGTTAGTACTGTGACTGTTAGTACTGTGACTGTTAGTACGGTGACTGTTAGTACGGTGACTGTTAGTACTGTGACTGTTATTAGTACTGTGACTGTTATTAGTACTGTAGCTGTTATTAGTACTGTAGCTGTTATTAGTACTGTAGCTGTTAGTACTGTGACTGTTAGTACTGTGACTGTTAGTACTGTGACTGTTAGTACTGTGACTGTTATTAGTACTGTATCTGTTACTGTATCTGTTAGTACTGTAGCTGTTATTAGTACTGTAACTGTTATTAGTACTGTATCTGTTAGTACTGTGACTGTTATTAGTACTGTAGCTGTTATTAGTACTGTAACTGTTAGTACTGTAACTGTTAGTACTGTGACTGTTATTAGTACTGTAGCTGTTATTAGTACTGTAACTGTTATTAGTACTGTAGCTGTTAGTACTGTGACTGTTATTAGTACTGTAGCTGTTATTAGTACTGTAACTGTTAGTACTGTAACTGTTAGTACTGTGACTGTTATTAGTACTGTAGCTGTTATTAGTACTGTAACTGTTATTAGTACTGTAGCTGTTAGTACTGTGACTGTTAGTACTGTGACTGTTATTAGTACTGTAGCTGTTATTAGTACTGTAGCTGTTATTAGTACTGTAGCTGTTAGTACTGTAACTGTTAGTACTGTAACTGTTATTAGTACTGTAGCTGTTATTAGTACTGTATCTGTTAGTACTGTAACTGTTAGTACTGTAACTGTTATTAGTACTGTAACTGTTATTAGTACTGTAACTGTTATTAGTACTGTAACTGTTAGTACTGTAACTGTTATTAGTACTGTAGCTGTTATTAGTACTGTATCTGTTAGTACTGTAGCTGTTATTACTGTGGCTGTTAGTACTGTAACTGTTAGTACTGTAACTGTTATTAGTACTGTAGCTGTTATTAAGTGTTAAATTAGGCCTATTGTAGTTGGGTTAGGTGGCTTAGGTTTTACTGCGAATTTGTTAAGTAAATTGTGTTTTGTATCTATTTATATTTATATATTTAAGTATACTTTAAACTTTTAATAAATTGTTCAATTTAAAGAATTAAAAAAAAAAAAAAAAAAATTCAATAAAAAGCTATTCTTTAATGTCATCCACCGTCGTTTTGTAGCTCTCTTTTTTTTTTTCTTTTTTTTTTAAAGTATCGGTTCAGGCACGCGTTTAGGCACCGGTACCGTTTTAAAATTACCGGTTTGGCACCGGTATCGTAAAAAACCCAAACGATACCCAACCCTAACGATGAGTAGAAAGAAATGTAGTTGACACGATTGTGCAAACTTGATTTTATGAGCTTCCATACATACTTTCTAATAGTCATCATGTCAATAATCAATAATAACAAATTAAATCAATAAATTGCATCACTTTTTCTGAGGTTTTCTCAGCAGTGATGTAACATAACTTCCAAACATGATCAAAATATATATATTTTTCAAAATTTGAAAGGTTTTCTATCAAATGAGAGCATGCACTTGTATATATCTTGTTTTTTTGTAGAGATATAAGCCATTATTTTTTAGACGTGAAATCATTAAAGTGTCTTCAGGGCGTAAATGGTTAATAATGGTTCTAATTATTATTTTGCTTCTTAATATTTTTGTGGAAACCGTGATGCATTTTATTTCTCAGGATTCTTTGATGAATAGAAAGAACAGCGTTTATTTGAAATAGAATCTTTTGTAACATTATAAATGTCTTTACTGTCACTTTTGATAAATTTAATGCGTCCTTGATGAATAAACGCGTTAATTTATTTTTTTAAACTTTTGCAAATCGAGCAAAATCAGCAAATCAGAATGATTTCTGAAGGATCATGTGACACTGAAGACTGGAGTAATGATGATAAATTCAGCTTTGATCACACACTTTACTATATATTCACATAGAAAACAGCTGATTTACATTGGAATAATATTTCACAATTTTTACTGTATTTTTGATCAAATAAATGCAGCCGTGGTGAGCAGAAGAGATTACTTCAAATCTTAATAATTCCAAACATTTGACCGGAGGGTGGGTTAATTGTTACTAGTATTAAACACTTCTCGTAATGATAATTACAGCACACCTCTTTACTCTTGGCGACCTCTGCGATAGCAGCGGTTCTTTGCTTCTCAAACTCATCGTTGTCGTCAGCAGATTTGATGGCGTTTGTGCTCTGAAGGGTCTTCCTCTGATCCAGAGCTCTGCTGTCCACCTGCTCCTTATGAGCACATTTCTACAGACAGATGACAGCAGATTATACAACACTGATCTCCTGGAAAAACAAATCAACCTCAGAAAAAAAAAGATGAGAGTCCTGACCTGTCCAAAGGGAACGAATGGAGGAGGTCCACCTTCTGCTCCAATGTTTCGACGGCTGTGCTTGGCGAGGCTCTTTTGTGAGAAAAAAATTGTTTCATTAGCAGTGTTGTGTAAGTTACTCTGGAAATGTAACTAAATTACTGATTACTCCTTTTAAAAGTAACCGCGTTACTGTTCTGATTACTTTATTTCAAAAGTAATTAGTTACATTACTAGCCCCCCACCTCCTCAAAAAACAGAATATAATAACCTCATTAAATTTAGATCTGCTCATGTTGCATCATACTTTTTACGCGTTTACAGCACTATAACCAATCACACACGACTATGTTGAGTTTATGAATGCTAATGGCCAATCAGAGGCGTTACGATTAATAATCGCTGAAACACCGGAGTTTTGTTTAGTGCACAAGCTGAACTCTGCACTCTCGCGAATACTCTCATCATAAACTCATAAACATCAACAGATTTGGTGATCTTGAGAGCGTCGAAACTAATATAAATAGGATTTTCTATTTACAACGTTGAGTAATGTAGCCAATCACAAACATATCTGATGATTTCTTGAACGCAATGGCCAATCAGACGTGTTTAAGTTAGAATCCCCTCACCACTCAAAACGCAGGAGTTTGTTGAGATCTGCACACTCAAATCCTCTCGTTATAATTTAAAGAATAAATCTGATGATTAGGGCTGGGTATCGTTCAAACATTTTCGATATCGATACCGATACCTTGACGATACTTTTTTCGATACCAAATTTATTTTTCTGTTTTAACAAGATTACATTACCTTAGGGCTGCAACTAACGATTATTTTGATAATCGATTAGTTGGCCGATTATTTTTCAATTAATCGATTAATCGGATAAAAAGCCAGTTTTTATTTTATTGACAAAACACACTATTCCCCATCCTGCCCAATGCTGTCCTTCAAACAAACGTGTCAGCTGAGTGCTATGAACACATACATAGTGAATATATCTACATTACATAAATTAACCATGGTTTTACATCGAACAAAACAAACAATAATAATAATAATAAATAAATAAATAACAGGGTTATTTTAGTTATTCAATGGTAACCACAAATTATGTGGTTATACAAACGGTATACAAATGATCAAGTTTGTTGAGATCTGCACACTCAAATCCTCTCGCTATAATTTAACTTGAAACACAAAAGTGTAGACAAGTAGGCTAAATAAGATATTCTTTGTACAGTCGGCTTAATCGATTAGCAGAACATTGTGAGACCGCAATAAATTAAGATGAGCGACAGCTTAGTGATTATAAAAGGGAGCATGTTTAAGCACGCTTTCTAGGCGACAATCCATTCAGAATTTGAAGAAAACACGTATGTTTTGCTGCATTTAGGTAAGGCAATGGTTAGGCTATTTATTATTCGCACTGGCTGCCATGCCAAATCACGCATATGCTTGCCTATTAAATTATAGTGGTTTGTGAACATAACCACTTTAATAACAAGAGCGTTTATGCTGGGATGTGCAGTTTGTTGACAGGCAACAGGTAACTATTTCATGACATTGTATTTAAATGTGTTTTCATCACATCTAGCATTACAATAATGTTCTTGTCTCTGACAGAAATAAACTCATTGTATTTCCAGAAACAGAACGCATACTTTTCTCTCTCCATGCTGTTTGTTTTCGTTGATAGTAGCCGGCTTTGCAGACGCTTACCAGTCAAAGTAGGTGTCCGGTAGATGACGTCGCATGTGCGACTACCCGAGACTTACTTTAAAAAAAGCTATTTCTCTTTTTTACGATCTAGATCAGTGGTTTTCAAAGCCTGGGTTAAAAAAAAATGGGTCGCCAGGATGATTTAAGGAAAATGGAGTAAAAATAACAAAATTTGTTTTCATAAAATCAGTCTATAGGCCTATATGAAAGGAATATGGGATAAATGACTTAAATAATTAACAGATTAACAAAAAGAAAAAAAAAAACCTGCGACTGTGCTGCTGAGTTTGGTTCATTTTTGCGCGGCGCACCTCAAACAAGTTCACGTAAAGGAAACCCAGACGACAGAAAGTACATTGTTTTCTTTATTTTACAATAGCACAATGTAAGTAAACACTTTGCAATTTTGAAAGATGTCCTACTCTTATTATCTGTATGACCAAAATGACGGAGTATTTTATGTTTTCTCTGTTCGATCGCGCCGGCGCCTCAAGCGCACACAACATATTACAGCATTGCAAACTTGACATCGCAGCCTGACTAACATAAAATAGTCAACCTAACATATAAAAAGTTACACAGCTCAGTTTAAATAGTCAGTAGTATAATTCGTGCCATTCAGCGTGTGCACCACCGCTGTGGTGTTTCCAAGCACATTTTTGCGCATGTGAAGAGGATGATTTTTTCCATCAATATTGGGACGTGAGTGAAGTACAAAGCCTATAATAAATAATGGTTTAGCATCCAAATACAAATATGGAAACATTTGGATTCGAATGAGAGAGTTAGGCTACGTGAGCTTAGTTTCTCATTAAATGATTGAACGATGTAACGCAGCTTTAGCGTATGGTGACCTGGGCTTGGAACTATACTCTAATTACTATTTTGGAAATTATAACGTGTTAAATTACTCTGTTACTAAAAAAGAAATCAAAATTACAGTAACGTGTTACTAAGTAATGCGCTACTGCCCAACACTGTTCATTAGATGTGAATATAGTGTGACAATTCCAGAGAGGGGAGAAAAACCTTTGGACTGAAGTCATTTACGCATGAAGATGAATAAAGAAATGTGTTTTCATGCTTTCTGGCTTTAATTGATAATTAAAATAAATCATCTGTTGCCAGTGTGTCATCCATCACCAAGCTAAAACATGATATGAACAGATGGCTACAGGCTCTCCTGTTTCTGCTTGACACCGCGGCTTTGGTTTCTCAACTTTTAATGAACACAACCTTTAAAAGGGGTCATATTTTCAAATCAATATTTTACACTTTTGCATCTCTTCATTTTTTTTTCCCTAGAGCCCACTTATAATTTTAGGTCAAGGTTTCTTGCACTAAACACAGTTGTGATTTAGTTCAGTTTCGTGATTTTACACCCACTCTCTGAAACTCAACATTATCAGTTTGTGCTACAGTGTATGTAAGAATTCTATATGTGAATTTCCTCTGTTGTGATTGGCTGAGCTCCATGAGCTGAGGTCGGGTCAAATCGATGTTTAGGTATAAATGTGGGTGGTGATTTTTTAATTCAATTTACGTAAAGCAGCTTTACAGAAAATATAATAAGCAGCTCAAAGTTGTGACAACCATGACATATTTCAAATGATATTAGCATGAACATTAAACATAGTAGAGTGAACCTTTATTTCATAATGCAAGAAAAAAATCCAGTTTTCTACAATGTGTCCTGCATAGAGATGCACCGATTGCAATTTTCTTGGCCGATTCCAATTTTTTTTAAGTGTGACCTGCCGATACCGATTTTTGCCGATTACGATTTTCTTTCAAAGAACTATAATTGACAGAATATACAAACAAAAATCTACTTTTCTGCAATGCAAAATTTTATTTTCATAAAAAAAAACAAGTAAAAAGACAGCAATAAAATAAGAACAAATAACCAAATTTTAAATAACAGCACAAATAAATGCAATAGAATAAAGAGAGATATGAAATAAACAAATTATTAATTTGTTTACAATAATAGTGCCCTATGGAATTCTGTGTTGTGTATTTTAGTTTTTCTCACATGAAGGCATAAAACATTAATTTATTTTTAATCAAATTAAATAAACCCTTGCATTTTTTGGCAAAGGAAAATTTGTGTGATTATTCCTTTAAAAATAAAGTTTTAATTATTGTATTGTTATTATTATTAGTAATAGTATTACATTAAGACATGCATTATACAGTATAATAGTAATATTTTTCTGTCACAAGTTAAACCGAACTTTTATTTTAACAGGTTGCCGTGAAGATCTTGAGTTTCTGTGTGTTTATAATATTATGTTTTTCTCAAATTAAACGGTAAAATGCTCATAAAGTGACTCTCAGAGCGGCACTGGAGACGAAGTTCATGTCGTCATAATAACACCGTGAGCGTCACGTGTGCGTGTATCATTCATTCATTCACACAGAGACACACAGGACATGCAGGATTCATATTCAAATAGTCTTCTTGCGGTTTAATATTCACACACACTCGTCCATATCTCTGTGATTTAAGTGACGGACCTACTTTTGATTTATTTATCCAAAATCGATCAGTGCATCTCTAGTCCTGCATCATATTATCTGAATACATTCATAATAAATCTTGAGAGAAAACATGCATCTCACCCTCTGAAACTCCCACTTCTCAATCATGTGATCCACCTCGCCTCCGAGAACGGCGATCTTGGAATCGTCCAATAGCAGGATGCCATTCTTAACCTGAACGGCTCCCAGGAGCCTCACTTTGGTTCCAGGCGGAGTGTTCAGACTGAAAGTGGAGCAGAAATCAAATTAAAGTGGATCGATCATTGAACAACAGCAATGCTCGGTAAGATGTTTTAATGTTTTTAGAAAGAAGGCTGCATTCATTTGATCAAAAATACTATAAAAACAGTGAAATATTATTAAAATATAAATCAGCTGTTTTCTATGTGAATATATATTAAAGTGTAATTTATTCCTGTGATCAAAGCTGAATTTATTTGATTAAAAATACAGTAAAATTTATGAAACATTATTACAATTTAAAACAGCTGTTTTCTATGTGAATATATTGAAAAACGTAATTAATTTCTGTGATGAAAGCTGAATTTATTTGATTAAAAATACAGTAAAAATAGTGAAATATTATTTCAGTGTAAAACAGCTGTTTTCTATGTGAACATATGTTAAAATGTAATTTATTCCTGTGATCAAAGCTGAATTTATCATCATTACTCCAGTCTTCAGTGTCACACGACCCCTTCAGAAATCATTCTAATATGATGATTTCATGCTCAAGAAACATTTATGATTATTATCAATGTTGAAAATGCTTGTGGAAACAATGATACACTTTTTTTTTTTTTTAAATATTAATTAATATAAAGTTCAAAGGAACAGCAATTATTTGAAACATGTTACAATGTTACAAAACATTACTGTCATGTGATGAATTTAATGTGTCCATGCTGAATATAACAACAAAAAAAGAAATCTCATATTTTACGCTAAAACAGGAAATTATATTTTAAAGAAAGAAAACAATGTCTAATATTTTCCACATTTCCCACAAATTTCATTCTCATTAAAATAAGAATTTGAGAGGAAAGTGTGCATAATTGTAATGAAGATAATGTCATAAGTCGTCTATATATGATAAGTACCAATATAATTTCTGAATTTTCTCTTTTGATTTTGGGGGGTGAAATGTGACCCAGGGATTTCTTAAGAGACCCAAAAATGGGTCAATTTCCCTTATTTGGCGTCTGCAATGACTTTCCAGAAAGCGGTGGCGAGAGAATTTAAAATTCATAATTGCACTTCTCTGCTTTACTTGCTTCCATTTCCTGGTTGTCAATCAGGGTTTTTTTTCTCTGGTGTGTTTCAGCTTTAGTAAGTGTGGGGCATTTGCTGTAAATTGGGATTAAGAACTGGCGGTTTGACTTTAATTAAAGATTAAAGGGGGGAGAAGGGATGGATTGAGAGAGAGGAAACTCTATTTTCCCCTCACAAACACTCTAATACCCCGAGGAGAGAAGTGGAGCAGTGAATTTCCCAAAACGCAGGCTTATTTTCTCTGTGTCCCCCGGCCTGCACCCTGATCATATGGTAATGCAATGCTCTGCACTGCAGAAGAAGCTCCTGCTAAAAATACATTACACGCACACATCCTGCTCTCCTACACGCCAAATAAACTCGCCCTCAAGAACACAGGCAGCGGTTAGAGTCGAACCCTCATCGATCCGCTCATTAGAAGAGAGTTTGACAGGACGTGTGACATGACGACTGCAATTACAGACTTTCCTGACCAGTCCATCGGCACGAAACTCAAAGGGATGCAGGAGCCGATACGAAACCCCTGGAGCCGGCAGACAAAACACTGTTTGTTTCAGTACAATGCTTCTGTTCGTTCACACAGCTCCACTTTCATTCGAAGGTGCAATAATGATTTGAAACCAAACTGAAAAAAAGTTATGAATTTAGCAGAAAGATTAAAAAAGTCCCCCTGCAGTCACTAATTATATCCCTTAAAACTCTTCTTTAATAATCAAAATGACATTTTTTTTCCCTGTGACAATAATTTCTTCTTGCCTTAAAATGGCTTGAATGTAACCCGACACCCTTGCTTCATGAATATGCAAATGAGCCCCGCCTCCACTCACTCGCAGCAGCTCGGATCACCTGATCCACTCGCTCAACTGTAGTAAACAGTGGCAATATGAGTTTAATTCAGCCGTATGTGTCAGGGCTTGACGCTTACTTTTTCCCAAGGTGCACCTGTGCTCCTGTGCTTATATTTTATTCACAATAGAATATAGATAACATATCAAATGTTGAAAGTGAGACATTTTGAAATGTCAGGCCAAATATTGGCTCATTTTGGATTTCATGAGAGCTACACATTCCAAAAAAGTTGGGACAGGTAGCAATAAGAGGCCGGAAAAGTTAAATGTACATATAAGGAACAGCTGGAGGACCAATTTGCAACTTATTAGGTCAATTGGCAACATGATTGGGTATAAAAAGAGCCTCTCAGAGTGGCAGTGTCTCTCAGAAGTCAAGATGGGCAGAGGATCACCAATTCCCCCAATGCTGCGGCGAAAAATAGTGGAGCAATATCAGAAAGGAGTTTCTCAGAGAAAAATTGCAAAGAGTTTGAAGTTATCATCATCTACAGTGCATAATATCATCCAAAGATTCAGAGAATCTGGAACAATCTCTGCGCGTAAGGGTCAAGGCCGGAAAACCATACTGGATGCCCGTGATCTTCGGGCCCTTAGACGGCACTGCATCACATACAGGAATGCTACTGTAATGGAAATCACAACATGGGCTCAGGAATACTTCCAGAAAACATTGTCGGTGAACACAATCCACCGTGCCATTCGCCGTTGCCGGCTAAAACTCTATAGGTCAAAAAAGAAGCCATATCTAAACATGATCCAGAAGCGCAGGCGTTTTCTCTGGGCCAAGGCTCATTTAAAATGGACTGTGGCAAAGTGGAAAACTGTTCTGTGGTCAGACGAATCAAAATTTGAAGTTCTTTTTGGAAAACTGGGACGCCATGTCATCCGGACTAAAAAGGACAAGGACAACCCAAGTTGTTATCAGCGCTCAGTTCAGAAGCCTGCATCTCTGATGGTATGGGGTTGCATGAGTGCGTGTGGCATGGGCAGCTTACACATCTGGAAAGGCACCATCAATGCTGAAAGGTGTATCCAAGTTCTAGAACAACATATGCTCCCATCCAGACGTCGTCTCTTTCAGGGAAGACCTTGCATTTTCCAACATGACAATGCCAGACCACATACTGCATCAATTACAACATCATGGCTGCGTAGAAGAAGGATCCGGGTACTGAAATGGCCAGCCTGCAGTCCAGATCTTTCATCCATAGAAACATTTGGTGCATCATAAAGAGGAAGATGCGACAAAGAAGACCTAAGACAGTTGAGCAACTAGAAGCCTGTATTAGACAAGAATGGGACAACATTCCTATTCCTAAACTTGAGCAACTTGTCTCCTCAGTCCCCAGACGTTTGCAGACTGTTATAAAAAGAAGAGGGGATGCCACACAGTGGTAAACATGGCCTTGTCCCAACTTTTTTGAGATGTGTTGATGCCATGAAATTTAAAATCAACTTATTTTTCCCTTAAAATGATACATTTTCTCAGTTTAAACATTTGATATGTCATCTATGTTGTATTCTGAATAAAATATTAAAATTTGAAACTTCCACATCATTGCATTCTGTTTTTATTCACAATTTGTACAGTGTCCCAACTTTTTTGGAATCGGGTTTGTAATTCTGTTGTTTTTTCAGTTTGTTATTTTTAAAAATGTCTATAGTTTTTATTAATTTTTATTTCAGTTTTAGTTTGGTATATCAGGTTAATGAAACTAAATGAAAATAAGAAAAGTTTAAGTTTTTCATATTTTATTTTATGTCAGTTAATATTTATTTATTTCAAGTAAAGAGTTTTTTTTATGGTTTTAGTTAACTATAATAACACTAATGCTAGTAAAATCTATATATTTAGTAATATGCGTCAAATAATGTTCTTAGTCTTTCCTTCCTATGACGGGGCATCCCAGACAGAAGATACAATAGTTTACTTTAAATAAATGGAAATTAAATTTAATAAAGTTTGTGTAACCAAATAATAACCAGGGGTGGAAATTGGACACACGGCGTGACTTTTATTTCGGGACTCTTATTTTGAAACGTCTATGCTTTATTGCAGGAGCTCATTCAAATTCAGATGAGGGATAAAATATGCATTTTTACAACCGTATACAACATATTACAATATAAACACTGTAAAGTAAACATTGTCATAATTGATCAGCATTAGTTCATAAGCAATCGATTGGCATAAATGTGCGCTATTCACTGATTGGTCGAGCCTGAACGCACAACAGCGCCACCTTCAAGATTTGAAACGTCAAGCGCTCACATTTATTTAATGAAATCATAGCCTTTTGAAGTTTAATAATCACATTAGGGACTATCGCGATTTATGTTTTTCCATCCCCAAAATATAAGACACATTAAAATGATCATTAATACGTTTGTTATACCATTTACGATATTGAAGACTTTTTATGATCTTACATTTAAGAAAACTGTTCCGCAGGGATTTTTTATTTGCACACATGCTCCAAATTAAATTGTACAGTTCGCACGCATCTTAAAGCATACAACAGTAAAAACCTGATTTGCCCCACAGGTGGTCTAACAAGGGGTTAATTGTTTTTATGCATTAAGCATACGACTTATTCGTAATGTAAATAACCAAAGTCAAACTACAGTTAATAAGTGTGCAATGCCATGTTGCAATAATGTATGTCCATTACGTGTTTGTAATTCTGCAACTGAATGAAGGAGGCTTTGAGCTCAAATGAACAGTGAACAGTTTCATTCTGTATGTTAGTGACAGGGATGGATGTGGAGAGAGAGCGAGCGAAGGAACGGATGAATAAAGAGCGCTCTGTTCTTCAAACGGCACGACAACACAGTCTCCACCTGTATCTGCTGGCCGACGGCCACCACAACAGCAGAGCGGTGATGGAGACATGGGATTGGTGGGGTTTGAGCCAATCAGAAAGTCAGAAACTGGGGTTAAAGGAAGGGGAGCAGAAGAAAAGCACAGAAAAGGTCGTTTGAATTTGAAGCGGTTTTACATGATTACACAGCGTCAGATTTCGTGGACATGTGTTTGAGTCCAAACTACACTTTAAAAAAAAAAAAAAAAAGATTTTTCGAAGTTGCAAAGATTAAAGGCACAATATGTAAGATTTTTGGATTAAAATCCACTAGAACAGTGTTATATATTTGGTTGACTTGTCTTGTGTGCTTACATTATCCCAAATGTTTCCAAGAATGTTTAAATCCAGAGAAATCATCAATTTTAACCAGGACACGGACCGTGTGTGTGCGTCACCTATCAATGACATCATACCCGCGTTACCCTCCGGTTTTATTTTGTAGAAACCATGGAAACACCAAAGACGCTTTAATATATGATGTGTTTTATTAGACAGGTGAGCAACTGTTTGGATCATTCATGGACAGAAACTAATCATTGTTCTCCAGCTCAACACAGTTAGTCTTATTGTTTAAATCTGGTGTTCTTGATTTACCGCGAGTACCATGTTTTACCATGCCTAATATGATCTAGCTCACTGCAGTGTGAACAAGTGTCTCATAGTAGCGCCGAGCGAATAACTTTAACACACTCAAATGTGTGTAATATGATAAACAGCGCTGCGTTCCCCCACACACACGAGCGGAAGAAGCGGAAGCGCTCGTCTGACAGAATAAAAGCTCCACCCAATCAAGACGTCAAGACACGACTTTGTTTTGAATAAGAGACCTCTAGCGACGAAAAATGACATGTACTGTGGTTTTAAAATACTACTTCACTCTTTTCAATGTGTTACTTGCTGTTTCTTAATAATTATTTATTAAATTTAAATCGCAATTACGGAGTGAAAATTGGGGTTATTGATTTGAACAAACCCTTAACATCATGTATTAAACTTTCAAAATTCAAGGCATTAGATACACTATTAAAAAATAAAATGACATGTTTTATGCAGTTGACATGTTCATTAAGGGTACAATATGTAACTTTTTGTTCAAAATGAACAAATTTAAATAAGTCAATACATCAATCCTTCTTCTCAAGTCAGCTTGAGATCCTTTCCATCTAAACTGGTTTTATCTCTAGTAGTGAATGTTTTATGAGCAGGATAGGATAATATTTCTCTCTCTTTAGTTATGAGAAGGAACCATATTTATCCACAAAGTTTAGTTTTTTTTAGGGATGCAACGAAATTTCGGCCACCGAAAATTATCGGCCGAAAATGGCATTTTCGGTTTTTGGCCGGTTTTTGATCCGTGTTCGGTGATCAGGTTTCACTCTCTCGCAGCATGTTTTGTAACCTTGCGAGCGGCTCCGCTTCCGAAGATGCTCCGTGTTCCGCTCCGTGTGTGCGCCGCGTGCAGACATGACATTTCTCTAGACTTGTTTCTGTTTGCACTAGCCTGTGCTGTAATATGGTATGGTATAGCCGTGCTGTAATATGGTATGGTATAGCCTGTGCTGTAATATGGTATGTATGGTATGGCCTGTGCTGTAATATGGTATGGTATAGCCGTGCTGTAATATGGTATGGTATAGCCTGTGCTGTAATATGGTATGGTATAGCCTGTGCTATAATATGGTATGGTATAGCCTGTGCTGTAATATGGTATATGGTACGGCCTGTGCTGTAATATGGTATGGTATAGCCTGTGCTGTAATATGGTATATGGTATGGCCTGTGCTGTAATATGGTATGGTATAGCCGTGCTGTAATATGGTATGGTATAGCCTGTGCTGTAATATGGTATGGTATAGCCTGTGCTGTAATATGGTATGGTATAGCCTGTGCTGTAATATGGTATGGTATAGCCTGTGCTGTAATATGGTATGGTATAGCCTGTGCTGTAATATGGTATGGTATAGCCGTGCTGTAATATGGTATGGTATAGCCTGTGCTGTAATATGGTATGGTATAGCCGTGCTGTAATATGGTATGGTATAGCCTGTGCTGTAATATGGTATGGTATAGCCTGTGCTGTAATATGGTATGGTATAGCCTGTGCTGTAATATGGTATGGTATAGCCGTGCTGTAATATGGTATGGTATAGCCTGTGCAGTAATATGGTATGGTATAGCCTGTGCTGTAATATGGTATGGTATAGCCTGTGCTGTAATATGGTATGGTATAGCCTGTGCTGTAATATGGTATGGTATAGCCGCGCTGTAATATGGTATGGTATAGCCGTGCTGTAATATGGTATGGTATAGCCTGTGCAGTAATATGGTATGGTATAGCCTGTGCTGTAATATGGTATGGTATAGCCTGTGCTGTAATATGGTATGGTATAGCCTGTGCTGTAATATGGTATGGTATAGCCTGTGCTGTAATATGGTATGGTATAGCCGCGCTGTAATATGGTATGGTATAGCCTGTGCTGTAATATGGTATGGTATAGCCTGTGCTGTAATATGGTATGGTATAGCTGTGCTGTAATATGGTATGGTATAGCCTGTGCTGTAATATGGTATGGTATAGCCTGTGCTGTAATATGGTATGGTATAGCCGCGCTGTAATATGGTATGGTATAGCCTGTGCTGTAATATGGTATGGTATAGCCTGTGCTGTAATATGGTATGGTATAGCCGTGCTGGGGTAAAATGACGCTACCCTCTCATTCACTGACCCGCTCCTCGCTCTCTGCTCACATGCTCTGATAATAATAGTTTTCTAGGACTATACATTATTTTGATAATTGGTCAAAAAATAAATCTGTTAAATCTGATTCTGTTGGATAGAACTGAATGAAGAATAATATATTGATATTAATTAGTGCTGGGGAAAAATTAATCATGATTAATCGCATCCAAAAAAAAGTTTGTGTTTACATAATATATGTGTGTGTACTGTATAATTATTATGTATATATAAATACATACACATGCATGTATATATTTAAAAAATATTTGCATGTATATACTGTATATATAATTTATCTATAAATATATATAAATATAATTATATTTATAAATATGATTTTTTATAAAAAATATAACATTTTTCTTAAATATATACATGCATGTGTGTGTATTTCTATATACATAATAATTATACACAGTACACACACATTTTATGTAAACAAACTTTTATTTTTGGATGCGATTAATCACGATTAATTTTTCCCCAGCACTAACATTAATATTTTGATATTTAATATTATTTGAATATAGGCCTATTTTCTGTCTAATTATTGTGTGTTACTTTAAATAAAAGTGTGGTTATTTTATTTTATTGGCTTGTATTTTTTTTAATTCAGATTCAGTAAAATTATTGAATTTAATTAAAACATCTAATAATAATACAATTATACAAAAAACTAATTTAAAATAAATGAATAATTATTTTAAAAAAAGCAATTTTCTGTTTCGGTTTTCGGCCAAGTGTATCCAGAATTTTCGGTTTCGGTTTCGGCCCAGAATTTTCATTTCGGTGCATCCCTAGTTTCCCTGTTAGAGGGCCAAAACAAATGTTTCTTTTATAAAAAAAAAAAAAAAGAGACACATTCTTGGCATCCACATGCAGAAAGACAGTTTTTCCACATTCCAAAATGACATTGGTATTTTAGGTTCATTGAGAGAAAGAGAAAATGAGCCTGACGTAACATCAAAAGCAACTCCATGACACAACCCTGAATGACTCTATAACACCGTGAACATCAATTCACAGTGTCTGCAGCAGAAAAACCCTTTTTTTTTTTTACGCAGTTCTCCACTACATCAAAACGTCTTTCGTCTGACTCCAGGCAATTACAGAACCCCTTATCATATTAAGAGCTGCGTTTAATCAAACGGTGGGTTTTTGGCCTCATTATGGGCCACTTCACTGTGTCTGACGGGCCGAGACATTATTTCATTAAATTACGCTGTCCAATTAGACGTGCTTCAATTAAATATCCGAGGTACTAGATTTTAGAGCCACTTGTTCAGTAAAAGTGAGTGAGGGAAATTCTGTGAAGATTACAATCGCAGTTACTGGCCAAATCTTGACGTTTGAAATAAAACCATGAAAATAAACCATCATGTAAGGTGGAGGGAATGTGAATTCTCAGATTCCACACTATTTCTGAAGTGTGCAAAGTAAGCATACTTCCTGTATGCATGGAATGACCCACTGCATCATGCACTGGAACTACATGGAATACAGTATCCCACAATGCAATGCACTTGATATTGCATGACCTGAGTGATGAATTAAACTGAAGTAACATGCATCATGTCTTTCTCCACTGCCAAGACTGCCTTTTCTACTGACTGCCAAGAGGCATTTTTACACAACTTTAAATAAAAAATGCAATATAACAGTATTAATTTACAAGGCGATAACGACGCTACTTGCTGAATTAAACATGCAACATAATGGGGTCATGTAACAACAATGCAGCATACTAGTGTTTGATTATTTAACGCACAGTCGCATACTGTTTCACATACGTCTTAAATAATAAAAGGAAGTATACACTACTGTACAACAATCAGGCATAACGTTATAAAGTGAAAAATACTGATTATCTCTTCATCGCGGCACCTGTTAGTGGGTGGGATGTATTAGGCAGCAAGTGAACAGTTTGTCCTCAAAGTTGATGTGTTAGAAGCAGGAAAAATGGGCAAGCGTAAGGATTTGAGCGAGTTTGACAAGGGCCAAATTGTGATGGCTAGACGACTGGGTCAGAGCATCTCCAAAACTGCAGCTCTTGTGGGGTGTTCCCGGTCTGCAGTGGTCAGTATCTATCAAAAGTGCTCCAAGGAAGGAACAGTGGTGAACCGGCGACAGGGTCATGGGCGGCCAAGGCTCACTGATGCACGTGGGGAGCGAAGGCTGGCCCGTGTGGTCCGATCAAACAGACGAGCTACTGGAGCTCAAATTGCTCAAGAAGTTAATGCTGGTTCTGATAGAAAGGTGTCAGAATACACAGTGCATCGCAGTTTGTTGCGTATGGGGCGGCATAGCCGCAGACCAGTCAGGGTGCCCATGCTGACCCCTGTCCACCGCCGAAAGCGCCAACAGTGGCATGTGAGCATCAGAACTGGACCACGGAGCAATGGAAGAAGGTGGCCTGGTCTGATGAATCACGTTTTCTTTTACATCACGGGGATGGCCGGGTGTGTGTGCGTGGCTTACCTGGGGAACACATGGCACCAGGATGCACTATGGGAAGAAGGCAAGCTGGCGGAGGCAGTGTGATGCTTTGGGCAATGTTCTGCTGGGAAACCTTGGGTCCTGCCATCCATGTGGATGTTACTTTGACACGTACCACCTACCTAAGCATTGTTGCAGACCATGTACACCCTTTCATGTAAACGGTATTCCCTGGTGGCTGTGGCTCTTTCAGCAGGATAATGTCCCCTGACACAAAGCAAAAATGGTTCAGGAATGGTTTGAGGAGCACAACAATAAGTTTGAGGTGTTGACTTGGCCTCCAAATTCCCCAGATCTCAATCCAATCGAGCATCTGTGGGATGTGCTGAACAAACAAGTGGCCTCACCTCGCAACTTACAGGACTTAAAGGATCTGCTGCTAACATCTTGGTGCCAGATACCACAGCACACCTTCAGGGGTCTAGTGGAGTCCATGCCTCGACAGGTCGGGGCAGTTTTGGCAGCAAAATATTACGCCTGATCGGTGTATAATCACTAGCATTCAAAAAGTTTGGGGTCTTTTGAAAGAAATTAATACTTTTATTCAGCATGGAAAGGTGAAGGAAGAAAGATGCAAATATCCACAGACACACAAGCTTTACCTGATTTTGGACAGATGTTTGAACTCAAGGCCAGTGCACAAGGTGTGTCCGTCCGTCATCTGCACGCGCAGCATTCTGGGTGCCGCCTGCGACTCCTCGTGGTCTTTCGGAGCGGCGACATTACGAATCTTCTGCACCTGAAGGACACACGGACCCTCCAACTGTGGGAGAAAGACAGTTGCATCATACACACAGATAAAACAAAGGATGTAATGGATCAAGTGCGGGTTTAAATTGTTGCCACAGAAAAAAGCAGCTCACAGTCATTACTCAGCAGTAACATCATGTGCTTTCACCTCTGCTCAAACATCTATTTTCAATTGCGTCCTGCTGATGTTCTCTTTAATAACAGCGCCATCTTGTGGGCAGCATTAGCAAGTGCATGAAGTCTTTTTATTTGCTGGACAGTGTCATCTATGCATTATTTTGGATTCCAGCTTAAGTCCAATGGCAAATTCCTATCTATTCTCTAATGATCAGTGAATTTTAATACCTTTTCTATTCGGCCACTGTTGATGTCCGCCGGCAGAAAGCTCTTTCCTATGGGTCTCAGATCATTCTGTGGATTATATAATAGTATGATTAGTGTTCTGTTTATCAAGGCGTGGCGGCTTCTATGGACAGCCGAAACCCAAATATACACTTGTAAGAAAAAGTATGTGAACCGCTTGCAGAATCTGTGAAAATGTGAATAATTTTAACAAAATAAGAGAGATCATACAAAATGCATGTTATTTTTTATTTAGTGCTGCTCTGAATAAGATATTTTACATAAAATATGTTTACATATAGTCCACAAGACAAAAAAAAACAGCTGAATTTATTAAAATGACCCTTTTCAAAAGTTTATGAACCCTTGATTCTTAATCCTGTGTGTCGTTCTCTGATGATCCACCGCTGTGTGTGTGTTTTGTGATGGTTGTTTTTGAGTCCCTTGTTTGTCCTGAGCAGTTAAACTGACCAGCGTTCTTCAGAAAAATCCTCCAGGTGAAAGTATGATTTTGAGATCCATCTTTTCACACTGAGGACGATTGAGGTACTCGAACACAACTATTAAAAAAGGTTGAAACATTCACTGATGCTCCAGAAGGAAACACGACGCATTAAGAGCCGGGGGTGAAAACTTATTGAATTGTAGATCAAGGTAAATTGTACTTAATCTGTCTTCCGGGAAACATGTAAGTATCTTCTGTTGCTTCCGAAGGGCAGTACTAAATGAAGAAAAAAAAATATATATTTAAACAAAATAAGAAAAATTTGAACATCTTCATCCTGTGCAAAAATGTTCACCCCCGGCTCTTAATGCGTCGTGTTTCCTTCTGGAGCATCAGGGAATGTTTCAACCTTTTTTAATAGTTGTGTCTGAGTCCCTCAATCGTCCTCAGTGTGAAAAGATGGATCTCATAATCATACAGTCACTGCTGGAGAGGCTTCAAATATGCAGAAGATGCCGGAAAACTGAAGGATTTGCAGGACCTGAAGAACGTTGGTCAGTTTAACTGCTCAGGACAAACAAGAGACTAAAGAACAACCATCACAAAACACACACACACAGCCGTGGATCATCAGGGAACGACACTCACTCTCACTCACACTCACTCACTCACACTCACACTCACACACTCACAGCCGTGGATCATCAGGGATCGACACACACACACTCACACACACTCACTCACACACACACTCACACACACACACTCACACGTGGATCATCAGGGAACGACACACACTCACTCACGCTCACTCACGCTCACTCACTCACGCTCGCTCACGCTCGCTCACGCTCGCTCACTCACGCTCACTCACGCTCACTCACGCTCACACTCACTCACACTCACTCACACTCACTCACATTCACACACGCTCACTCACGCTCACACACGCTCGCTCACGCTCACTCACGCTCACGCTCACTCACGCTCACTCACGCTCACGCTCACTCACGCTCACTCACGCTCACTCACGCTCACACACGCTCACACACGCTCACTCACGCTCACTCACGCTCACACACGCTCGCTCGCTCACGCTCACTCACGCTCACACACGCTCACACACGCTCGCTCACGCTCACACACACGCTCGCTCACGCTCGCTCACGCTCACGCTCGCTCACGCTCACTCACGCTCGCACACGCTCGCACACGCTCGCTCACGCTCGCTCACGCTCGCACACGCTCGCTCACGCTCGCTCACGCTCGCACACGCTCGCTCACGCTCGCTCACGCTCACACACGCTCGCTCACGCTCGCTCACGCTCGCTCACGCTCACTCACGCTCGCACACGCTCGCACACGCTCGCTCACGCTCGCTCACGCTCGCACACGCTCGCTCACGCTCGCACACGCTCGCTCACGCTCGCTCACTCACGCTCACTCACGCTCACGCTCACTCACGCTCACTCACGCTCACTCACGCTCACTCACGCTCACTCACGCTCACTCACGCTCACACACGCTCACACACGCTCACACACGCTCACACACGCTCACACACGCTCACTCACGCTCACTCACGCTCACACACGCTCGCTCACGCTCGCTCACGCTCACTCACGCTCACTCACGCTCACTCACGCTCACTCACGCTCACTCTCACACACTCACTCACACTCACTCACACTCACACACACTCACTCACACTCACACACACTCGCTCACACACACTCGCTCACACTCGCTCACTCACGCTCACTCACGCTCACTCACGCTCACTCACGCTCACTCACTCACACTCACTCACACTCACTCACACTCACTCACACTCACTCACACTCACACACACTCACACACACTCACACACACTCACACACACTCACACACACTCACTCGCTCGCTCACACTCGCTCACACTCGCTCACACTCGCTCACTCACGCTCACACTCGCTCACTCACGCTCACTCACGCTCACTCACGCTCACTCACGCTCACTCACTCACACTCACTCACACTCACTCACACTCACTCACACTCACTCACACTCACTCACACTCACTCACACTCACTCACACTCACTCACACTCACTCACTCACACTCACACACACTCACTCACACTCACTCACACTCACTCACACTCACTCACTCACACTCACTCACACTCACAGCCGTGGATAATCAGGGATCGACACACACACTCTCACACACACACACACAGCCATGGATCATCCAGGGAACGACACACAGGATTAATATTTAATGGTTCATAAACTTTTGAAAAGGGTCATTTTAATAGATTGAGCTATTGTAGACTATATGTAAACATTTTTCATGTAAAATATCTTATTCAGGACATCACTAAATAAAAAAAAACATGCATTTTGTATGATCTCTCTTATTTTGTTAAAATTATTCACTTTTCACAGATTCTGCAAGCAGTTCATATACTTTTTCTTACAACTGTACTTTATCACAAATAGACAAAGACACACAACCTGTTTATAAATGTGATACTTTTGAATATAATGCAGGGCTCGACATTAACGCTTGTCCGGGACAAGTGGATTTTTTGAAGGGGCAAATGAAAGAATTTTACTTACCCGACGGACAAGTATCCTGATTAAAACATCAATGACAAAAAACAACTAGGGAATCACCAAAACACGAGAATGATTCCGCATTCATTTAGTGTAAGTGGTGATTGATAATGAATAATAATATATAATGTAATATACTGACGGTACTAACAAGGTTGGGGAGAAATGGAAACAAATGAGCGCAGCTCACACAAAGAAACTCAGTAACACACTGCAGTTAAAATGTCAAAATGTGGACATAAAATGTTTTTATATGTATAACATACGATACAGTTAAGCAACATCACACGACCAAGAGTGCTGAATACCATCAGGATTGAAAATGTGACTGATTTCATATGACAGCTCAATAAACAAGTGATTCATATTAAGTCACTTATATTTTAGACGCAATATTGACTGTTTTTGTTCTGTTTCAGCAGCGAAAATAGTTCCCAACAAAGATCACCACAGCGCGTCTCCCAGCGACACTCAACCGTGTTACTGAATGATTCAGCGTTTTGAACGAATCAGTTGAGTCAAAGATTCTATGACTCACTCATAAACAACTGCCTCATTCCTGAACGAATCAGCCGTTTGAACGAATCGTTTGTTCAATGACTCACTCATAAAAACGGTCACTGCACCACCTACTGGTGGTTTAGTTTCGTGTTTAAAAGTATCATTCTTTCCAACATTTCTTATTTGTATATTCAAAAAATATTTAAAATAATCTCATTACATTATTTAATTTGATTGGTAACAGCCCTATAGTGTCTTATAACTGTAATTTCATTTATTGATCAAATTTAAGAATTTAAAATGAAAGATGAAGCATATATTTAACAAGATTAGGGGAAAAAATGCCCTTTATAAAGATAAAAAAAGCACAAATATGCAGATTTAAATGCGTCAAAGCTGGTAAATTACATTTACAACACAAAAAAAAAAAATCAATTTTTTTTCTGGACAAGCTAATTTTTTACTCTGACAAATGAATGACCGATTTACCTGTCCGAAGGACAAACACAAGAAAAGGCTTAATGTCGAGCCCTGCAATGACATTAATATAAGAGGAAACGAGGTAAAGGTGAAAGCACTTACATTCAATGCTACTTGTATGATGTCAGTCAGTGATGTTTTCTCCTTCTCTGAAGAACTTTTACACTCCTCTATTCCTTCATCTGTCAGGAACCTGTGAGGAAAAGTGTCGATTTAGAGCAAAAGTGTGTGATTTACGCCAATCATTTAGATGCCACATAATAATCGTCGTGCAATGGACTCCAAACCTGTATTCGGACTACTTTTGACCGAACTCATTTATCACTTAAGATTTAAATATGATTATGGTGAAACCATATTGACAGACAAACAAAGAAAATATTTTCAATTCTTTGTCATCAACAACATTAAACGTAATCATGTAATTGATCAAAAGTAACTGTAATCTGATTATGAGCATTTTAAAACGTAATATATGTGCTAATTTTTTTTAATCTGATTACGTAATCATATTTATCTACATACATGTCACTAACAAAAAAATTATCATGACAATACCATATATTTTAAGGCAAGACGGAACAGGCAAATCCATTGTTTTTTCATGCACCGTTTAGTTTGGGACTATTTTGCTTCCATAACTTAAGACTAGTGGAAAGACCATCTAAAATACACATTTATGCATTTAATTTATTGCACATAGATTTCAATTACAATACATATCTTTAAAGGCAACGAATTTTCCATAATAATGTAAATGCAATGATTAACACCAATGCATCAAGCTACTATGGTATAAGCACTGGATATAGATATATGTGACCCTGGAGCACAAACCCAGTCATAAGTCTCACGGGTATATTTGTGGCAATAGCCAACAATACATTGTATGGGTCAAAATTATCAATTTTTCTTTTATGCCAAAAATCCTTAGGATATTAAGTAAAGTAAATTTTGTAAATTTCCTACCATAAATATATCAAAAATTTATTATTAGTAGTAATATGCATTGCTAAGGACTGCATTTGGACAACTTTAAAGGCGATTTTCTCAATATTTAGATTTTTTTGCACCCTCAGATTTCAGATTTTCAAGTAGTTCGGCTAAATATTGTCCTGTCCTAACAAATCATACATCGAGTGGAAAGATTATTTATTCAGAGGACGTATAAATATCAATTTCAAAAAAAGGGCCCTTTTGACTGGTTTTGTGGTCCAGGGTCACACATATACATATACACACATGCACATATATCACAATATAACACTCAATATGCAGAGTCAAGTGTGAGATCTAAAGGAACTGAACTCAAGCTCTGAACACATACAGTACCAGTCAAACGTTTGGAAACATTACTATTTTTAATGCTTTTGAATGAAGTCTCTTATGCTCACCAAGCCTGCACTTATTTCATAAAAAATACAGAAAAATACAGTAAAATTGTGAAATATTACTCCAATGTAAATCAGCTGTTCTCTATGTGAATATATAGTAAAGTGTAATTTATTCCTGTGATCAAAGCTGAATTTATCATCATTACTCCAGTCTTCAGTGTCACATGACCCTTCACAAATCATTCTGATATGAGGATTTTTTTATAATATTTATAACCTGTGATACTTTTTTTTCAGGATTCATTGATAAATAACAAGTAAAATAAAATAAAAAGAACAGCATTTATTCAAAATATAAATCTTTTCTAATATAAATCTTTACTGTCACTTTTTATGAATTTAACACATCCTTGCTGAATAAAAATATTAATTATTCTATTTTAAATAAATGCTGTTATTTTTTTAACTTTTTATTCATCAAAGAATCCTGAAAAAAGTATCACAGGTTATAAAAAATATATATGGTTTCCGATAGTGGAAATAAATCCTCATATCAGAATGATTTGTGAAGGATCATGTGACACTGAAGACTGGAGTAATGATGATAAATTCAGCTTTGATCACAGGAATAAATTACACTTTACTATATATTCACATAGAAAACAGCTGATTTACACTGGAGTAATATTTCACTATTTTAATGTATTTTTGATCAAATAAACGCAGCCTTGGTGAGCATTAGAGACTCTTTCAAAAACATTAAAAATAGTAATGTTTCCAAACTTTTGACCGGTACTGAAAATCAATATCAACCCTTAAACTCTTCAAATACTGAAAGATGCTGTTAATTGTTCGGTAACACTTTACAATAAGTAACCATGAACAATGCCTGTAGCTTTACTGTTTTTGTAAGGTTATCTTACTGTACATATTTACATTAGTTTACGTACAGTTGACACACACTAAGGATGAACATTTCTAACTCACCATCTTACTCTAAAGGTAAAAATGCTGTTGTGTACCTTATCAACATTATTAAACAAAGCATGCATTAACTAATACAACCTTATTGTAAAGTTTTACCAATTGTTCTTATGACGTGTTTAATTAATGGAGATTGTGAACGTTGACAAGACAGTCCAAACTGATTAAAATGGTATCGACTTAAAACTTCAGCAGCTGATTGTTAAAATATCAGACATGTCATATATATGTATTAATAATTTACTGGTAATGGACTAGCAGTTAATAAATGTTAAATATCGTGCTAATCATTTAGTCGTTATCTGCACCCAACAGCCAGAGAGAAAGAAATAAACTAATGACGTGATATAAACCGCTGTTAAATTAACTTATAAAGTCAAACGGAGCGAGTGAATGAATGTAAACATGAGTTAGCACCGTTAGCATGTTAGCCGTTAGCCCTCAGGAAAGACTCACCAGCCCTCTTGAATGAGCGCTGAGCTCAGATCGCACATCTTCACACACACGGGTGAGTCTGTGAGGAATCACTGTCGGAAATATCGCCGGCTTCACATTCTGTGTTATTCGGGATTAGCTTCTACACCGTTAGCCGCTCCCGCTGCCGGACAAAGACGGGAGACGTCACGCGCACACTTTCGACACGTCACGGGTCAGAGTGGAGCCGCGCTGCTGACGTACAGCTCGAATAGACCAGTTTTCTGTTTGTAAACATACAGGATGCGCGCGCAGCTAGGTTGCAGAAAGTCCAGGAGAGAGAGCGTTTACGTAGAGAAAATTACATGGATACGGTACAAAATCGTTAGATTTAAAAAGATTATAGATTATTTATAGATATATATTTATAGATAATTAGATGTTATTTTCAAAATGTTGTCCGCATATTACAATAGTTTGTCACCCAGCGATAAGGCTATTCAACGAAATTAACGTTAGTGAGTGGACTCTTACAGATCCGTTTGCCGTACAGTCTTGTCAATGGGTAAACGATGAAACGAAATCCAGTGGAAAACGTGCATACCACGGGGAAAAAAACGCTGCATATACTGTCAAATAGATATTTTTAATATTTCTTTTTTTGTCCATCTATTGAAAGTCAAAGAAATTTCTTCTGAAAAGATAACTTTATTTGATAAAGCTTTTAAGCTTTTCTTTTTCATATATAGGCTAAACGATCAATTACCATTACAATTATCTCACAAATATTTGCTAACTCAATGGATTTTTTACAATGGGGTAATTTTGTTGCAATAGCTTACACACAGCACGAGGAAGCTTGCTTTCAAATGGTAAATTAAATTTAAAAAGACAAGTAAACAGTAATAAAATAAGAACAAATAAACAAATTACTAACAATAGCACAAATAAATACAATAGAATAAAGATACAAATGAAATAGACTGCTTTATTTTCCAGGTAGGTCTAACAGTATTCAGGTAAGAAACTGAATTAAAACAAAAAACATTTTTTGACAACAAATTTAAAATAACATTGGATAATCTTCATTGTAAAAAATTAAATATAGATTAATCCATTAAAGTTACACAAGTTAATGAGTCAAGAGCAGTAAGTGATCGTTTGTTATTTTGTAGTTTGAATAACATTAATAATATTCGGCTGCTGTCCCTTTAAGACCTGACGCACGCATGGATCCAAAATACTGTTCCTGTTACACAACATTCTTCCTTGGGCCCGTTTCAATAAGGAGGTTCAACCAACTCTGAGTTTAAACTTGAACTCTGAGTTGACTTACCCTGAGATGGGAAACTCTGAGTTTTGGGTTTCAGAACAGCTGGATTGAGTTAGTTCAATCAACTCTGAGTAGACTGACTCTGAGTTAAGCGCGTGCACCACGACTATGAAAAGCCACGATCAATGGAGCTCCGAAATTATGATTCACCATGGCAACAGCACCTGACAAAAGACGTCTGCATACTTCCGGGTCAATATGTAAGTTTAATTCTTAATCATTGTTATAATATCAGAGGTGAAAACTGGCAGAACAGTAAGTTATCGAACTAATATTAATTTTCATGGTATCCCACGGGCAAAAAAAGAAGAAGAAAAAAATGTGGTAGCAGCTAAAAATGAAGTATAAAAATATAATTTAATCAGGTAAAGCTTTAAGCATAAAAGGTTCATGGGTGTAGGATTCATGACTTTACAAACATTTGACATATTAAATAAATATCATTCAGTGTCTATTTCAATGTGCAGCAGCTTTTCCCACATAGTCTAATGCTCTTTTCACATAATTCAATTTTCTCTGATCTCAGCTGTTACATTTGTGAATTAGGGTAATGAAATTAACATTTGACTTCTACTCAGCCAATAGCATGAAGGCATGGGCCAGCCAAACACCAGCACTGACAGATGAAGAGGAGATGGAGGAAGAGTATTAACATCCAACAGGAAAAAGAAGAACTGTTGCTTTTGTATTTAGCAAATAAAGATGACCAAATAAATTATGAATAATTTGTGTTTATTTAACACCTGTGGTGTATGGCATATATTTCAGACCCTTCCTTCTGGTATTCTTCCATTCCATACAGTAATCTTTCATTTTTCATTTTTGAAAGGTGCGATGATGGGAATACTGCATATCAATGCATCCAGCCACATTGGAAATCTTAAAGGAAATTCTAATTATTAGGTTTCTTCCAGAGGTTGCAAAAAGATATCAAGTGAACATCATTTAACCTGATTTCTACACCACTGCCCTGCAATCCTGTGAAACTCCTCTTTGATGCTCTCATGGGTTTGTGCCCAGGAAACAACACTAACATATTCAGAAAGAGCTCACGTGAGAGTGAGGCAAACTTCCCTTACCTCTCTGCATACAGCAGCCTTACTAATACGCTCTGCATCTCTGATATTATATAGAAAACTATCATTAAAACATGGTACTGCTCAAATAAATATGCATGTGGATATAGCATTGCAAATTACTGCAGCCTCCTCATCTACAGGATGCTATTCGTGTCATTTTGACAGTGTCCTCTTGATGAAAATATCCGCAGTGAATGAATGTACCTGCACTGCAAAAAAGTGCTTTTCTTTTGTCTTGTAATTTCCAGTCAAAATATCTAAAGATTCTTAAATCAATGTGCATTTTCTAGGCCTACATAAGAAAAATTACATAAGTATTTAGTCTTGTTTCCTGGGGGACAAAAGAAAAAGCTAATTTAAGTGCATTTTTCTTATTTTGCAAATTATATGCCAATAGGGTAAGAAAAAAATACTCCGTATGAAAAGCATTTGTGCAGCGTGAATGAATGCATGAAGTATTTAAACACTGCTGGCGCTTTAAAAAGGGAGAGGAGACCGAAAGAAACTCTGGGTTTACTGAAGAAAACCTGCTCCCGACCATGTTAGGTTCACAGAGTAAGTTGCCATGGTAACTGACCCTGAGTATAAGTTACCTCTCTTTCAGAAACAGGCTTGACTTACCCTGCTTTCTCGGGTTTGACATACCTCCCATTCTGAAACAGAAAACTCAGAGTTTCCCTCATTTCAGGTTTAACATACTCAGAGTTTCCACTTAACCTCCTTTCTGAAACGGGCCCCTGAACTGTTTAAGACTGTGTTTACATTAATACTCACCAAGATGGGCATTGTGGCATTATTTTTGAGTGTATTTGACCATTAATAAGCTAGGGAAAGGAGCTCATTTTTGCACTTGTATGTCAGAGGCGGCTTTATTACTGTATGTGTGTGCGCTTCAGATGTGAGCGCGAAATATGCGGGAATGAACTGCAGAGTCGGGCATTTTTAATTTGGTCCTCTTTCCAATCGGCTCTTCTGAGGGCTTGTAACCAGAGACGTCTGCGGTTGGCATTAAAAGTACTGTGAGTTGATGGTATTCGGTAAAACTTAAGACCACTGTTTACAGATTTACGATTCTTGCATCCCACTGCACAACATGACATTTTCCCGATCGTCTTTTGCACCCGACATGCGCAGTTGAACCTGCGTGACGTCAGTGTGACGTAGGCTGATAATTAGTCTATACAATCCATGCTACACAAAAATAAGGAAAAATTGCAATCATTTTCCTGGTACAACTACTTCTTTTCCTGAGCCAATAGAAACTCCAATAGGCAAAATATGTTCTTCTGGAGAGAGAAAAAAAACCCCGATATAAATTATAAAGTTAGATCCCCTTTTCTTGAAAATATTAAGTATCTCATGCAATCTTTTACTAGAATAATTTAAACTGGAAAAAGATTTGGTCCTTGCAACAAAAATACTTTCTCACTAAAAAAGTGACTTTCAAAATAATAGATTTTACCCTGTCAAACATTTCATGACTAAATATAAAACTGATATTGAAACAAAATGCTCATTTTGCAAAATTGGAAAAATATTGACACATTTATTAAAGATAATATCTTGCTGGATATATCTATAGCTTTTAAAGACATTATTTTTGGAAACTTTGGAAACTACTAAAAATAATGCTTGCTTTGTTATGAATTTATCTTCTTTTGCAAATTTGATATCCATAAATGTAAGTTTACCAACAACAAACCATTTTTCTGTGTGAAAGAATTTAAAATGTATCTTAATACAATTACATCTAAGAAAGCATGTATATTGATGTGTAGATTAATATCTTATCCTCATATTCTTTTTCTCCATCTTCTTTTATTTTCCTTTAGTTATATATATTTCAGTTTCCAGCTAATCATAGTTAACTCATCTTTTCTCATTTGTATTCTGATGACATTGAACATATTGTTAATACATATTGTATACAAAGTTGTACATCATAAACATGTCATATCTGTATTTTTGCAATAAAAAAAGGTTACTGTAGGTCGCACTGTAGTCATATTTAGTATTTAAATCAAGTTATTTTTATATCGTACAAATGTTATTTATTTTATTCCAATATTTTTGTGTTCTTATTTATTTTAATACATTTATTATTTTCTTATTATTATTTTAAATATATTTGTTTATTCCGTTAATTTCTTTAAATATATATATATATATATTTTTTTACAC
Source organism: Coreius guichenoti (assembly GCA_039654105.1). Classification (NCBI taxonomy): domain Eukaryota; kingdom Metazoa; phylum Chordata; class Actinopteri; order Cypriniformes; family Gobionidae; genus Coreius; species Coreius guichenoti. Next base: position 1,482,941 of record CM077188.1, on the reverse strand, counting down.
TGATTTTCTCTAAACCTTTTACGCCAAAGATTTACAGGCAAAAGAAAATGTTCTGCAACATAAAGTCTTTGTGAAAGCTCAACAGTTTCTTTATTTTTTAACCTGAGCAAATACAATCAAGTAAAATGTTAAATAAGTATAATAAAGTATTACAGACAACAAAACTGCTGATTCATAATACAATAATTTGCAAACAAAATGAAATGCATTAGTAAAATATAATATATATATATTAGTGCTGGGCAATCGATTAATCGCATCCAAAATAAAAGGATATTGGGCCTCATTCATGAAACACGAGCAGAACGAATTTGTGTGTAAATTGTTCGTAAAGCCATTCTGACGTAAATTTTCGGATTCAAGAAAATGTTCGTATTTTCAAAATGTTAGTTGGTACGAAAGAAGTTTACACCTGCTCCCTACCACGTGTAAATTGTGCGTAAAATATTTTGTGTTCTAATTTAGGCAAACTAATGACATTGCATTTTGATGCACTGTGTACCATAATACTATTTCACGAGTTGATTTGTCTGCTGTTTTTTCTTAATAGCTAATAGGCAGCGCTCCTCACGGTCACTTTTTACCCAGCCGTCCAATCACAGTGGAGGAGGGGCGGGACAAATACTACACCGACCAATCATCCTACTTGTACAACGACTGAACAACAATGGATAAGTTAATATCGCTGGTTAGGCCACTGCATTTTTATATTCAGTAATATTCTTCAAAATGAGATACTGCCATGGATATTCTGTATCAGCAACCAAACTTCTGGCCATTTTCAGAAGAGCACCAGACATTTTTAGCTGGTTAAAAATGCTTTGGTGGACACACGATAATTTAATATTTATTGCTAGGCATATGGCCAATTGGTCTCTTTAGCATTTATGCAAAATACTGGAGCCAAACCAGAAGGAAGTCCAGAAGATTCCACAGCGTTCCTGGACACGTCATTTGCGTAGATGTAACTCATGGGCGGGGATTATACTAATTATGAATGAGCGAGCACGCGCGGCCTATTTACGAATGTTTGGAATTAATTAATATACACACGTTTAACTACTGAATCCGCAGGAGAGTTTTCGTAAGGGTCCATTTTACACGCAAATTACTCCTAATTTGCTCATATATTTACGAAAATTTCATGAATGAGGCCCATTACGTATATATAAATACACACACATGCATGTACACTCACCTAAAGGATTATTAGGAACACCTGTTCAATTTCTCATTAATGCAATTATCTAATCAACCAATCACATGGCAGTTGCTTCAATGCATTTAGGGGTGTGGTCCTGGTCAAGACAATCTCCTGAACTCCAAACTGAATGTCAGAATGGGAAAGAAAGGTGATTTAAGCAATTTTGAGCGTGGCATGGTTGTTGGTGCCAGACGGGCCGGTCTGAGTATTTCACAATCTGCTCAGTT
>CM077188.1:1414010-1476510 GCA_039654105.1 Coreius guichenoti | reverse complement strand
CAAATGAAAACAGAAAACATTAATTTATCTTTTAATCATATGAAATTAAACAAACTGTTTTGTCGAACAGTGTGCTACACAATGAGCTTTACTGTTAAAATTAAAACATGTAAGAAAATTGTTTTCTTAAGTTTTGATAATAATGTATTATTATTATTATTATTAGTGTTAGTATTATTATTACATTGAGAATTATCTAAATTCACCGAACTTTTATTTTGACGGGTTGCCGTGAAGACCTTCGAGTTTCTGTGCTTGTATGATTTGACGATTTTTTCTCAAATGAAACAGTAAAATGCTCATGAAGTTACTCTTTTGCGGTTTAATATTCACAGACACTCGTCTATATCGCGATTTGATTTAAGTGTACTGACCTGCTTTCAGTACATTCATCAAAAAAAAATTACAAATTCGTACAGTAAATTCCGTTTTTATGACAGGATTCCGTCCGCGTTTTCTGTATCGCGGAAATCATAGAGCCTTAGAAAAAGCCAACTAGAAAGACATTTAACGTGATTAACTTATCATCATGATTGCTATCTTACCAGAGATGGAGAAAAATCCTACTCCAGTAAGTATGTCCCATAGACTGTAAAATAAGATGGACGACGCGCCTTCACTTTCTTCCGTTGACGTAAGTGAAGCCGCCAGTGTTCAAATATGGCGCTGACATCTTGGGTCTCGAGTCTGCGCAGTAGCGAGCGCGAAGTGGAGCTCCGATATCAAACGTCCCGCCCATACTCCCGCCTAATCAACAACTTTTTGTGAAATAAACAGTTATGGAAATGTAGAGATTAAAGTTAAAGCTCCAATCTCCTCCCGAAATTCCCGAAAAATGTCCGTTAGTGCTTCAGTGACAACCTGTCAATCTCAGCTGTCAATCATAACGTCACACCCCCGTTTTATAGCATCAAATAACTAACTAAAACCAAACTTATTTAAAGAACGAACACTTGAACTAACATCAGCATGATAACAACAGCCTAAAATGATAGAAACCATCTTTGGAACAAATGTATTTGAAGTGTAATTTGATTGTTTAGTTTGTCTATGTCCCATTACATTTCATGGAGAGGGCGGGGTTTATGAGCAGTTTATGGGGGCGATCGAGACGCTTTGGCTTCAGTTTTCAGGACTCGTGTGGCACACTTGGTATGTCCTTGTGCCCAAAAATGTTGGTGCAAAACCGCTTCCCTCCCCGTTTTTTTTTACCACGCATGCACACCAGTTATGTGCACCCCTGACGAGCCATTTCACTCGGCGGCCATCTTTGAAACGCCTCTCGGGCATGCAAGTGCAGATCCTATATCTTTGAATGGGGAAACATCAAATTCTCAGAAACTGTTCGCCAAGCTTACGATTAAATTTCATATTTGAAATCACTAATGAAATCTGACAACAACTGTCTCATAAATTTTGTTTCTAAACGCTCAAATCATGACAAAAACTGCTTTTTTCAGTCTGGATTAAGCTAATGCGCATGCGCAGTCCTAAACGCGCGTCTCACTGAACACATGAACAGCTGCAGTGACGCAATGACTTTCCAATCGGCGATTGGCTCTTATTTAGAAGGCGGGACTTATTCCGCCATTTTGCGCGTTGCGCTTTCTCCCATTCATAATAAGACGAGTGCACCGTCTTTCTTTGCTATATATAGACCTTAGTCAGGGTGAGGGTAGATGCCAAATTGAATTTTACGTGAATGAAAGTGAGGCTTTTAAGGATAGACTACAGTCTTTACAATGGCATGCACTGCACTGTAATTTTCACAATTCACAAATTTAAAAACTGTTTTATAATTTTAGCATTTTGTCAAACAACTGAATAAACTGTACTTCAATCCCTCACTGCCTAGTTTTCATTCCTGGCATTAAAGTAACAAGCTCATTGTAAAGAGCATTGTAAATTGTGCTTAGCCCTGTAATTGCTATATTACAGCTATATTATGGGTATTGAAATTAGACAAAAGATCCAACTTACAACTTGGAGTGTCTACCATGCTATTGTCACTTTTTACGTCTATACCAGCGTCTGACTCTTCATCTCTATATCCAGGGATATTCATCCCTAATTCCTTTATCTTCCTTTTGATCGCATTACACCTGTTGTTCAACTCCTGGTTTATTAATTTCTCGACATGATCAGTGCTCATTTTCTCATCTTGTTGTGTGTCAGACACATGAGCGTTCACTTCTGCAGCACATTGTGTGTCGAGACGGAACAGACTGTTTTCTGCCACCATCTCATCGATCTTCTGGAGCAGCTCTGTGACTTGAGCTCGATTCTTTTTGTTCGCATTGTCAAAGACGTGATATCTGTTCCTGCATTTCTCAATCAGCCACCGAAGAGCGTCACCTTCACTCTCGATGTGCTGCTCGATTGATACGTCTGGAAACCTGTCGCCCCATGTGAACAGAACTATAGTGTGTCTCCAGACGTCTTCTCCAAGAATGGCCATATACTCTTCAATGATTCTTTTCTGTTCATTCTTGAATGAAGTATCAACAGGAATCACCAGGATCATGGCGTGAGGGAATTGCATGTGTTGTGATTGGGCTATGCTCTCCAGGATTGCAGCCTGAGCAAACCTTGGGTTGAATTTAGACGAGAAATACTTCCAGTAGCCTGGAGTGTCCAACACAGTTATTTTTTTGCCATTTACTTCACCTGAATATTTTGGGCACTTTTCTGTCCCTTCTGTTTCAACTTTTACATTATTAAAGATAGTGTGTATGGTTGAACTCTTCCCAGAAAGGATCCAACCAAGCAGTACAATCCTCATTTCTGAGAACGGAGCCACAGCTTCTTGAAGAAAACATGAAAAATTAAGAAAAATTATTTGCATGTTTGAAATGTGCACTATACCAGTTCAAACTAAGGACACATCTACTCATTCTTTATTCTGGCTATTTTCCATGTAAAATGATGATAAAATCTTAACCCTCTGGGCCTCTATGGTCAAAAATGACCAAAACATTTTACGCGTTGAAATTTAAGGGGGGTTTTTTTGCTTCATTGGAATGGGATGACATTTGGTGACTTTTGTCGCATTAGCTTTGTGAACACAAAAAAAATCATGGACATGATTCGGATATGTTAAAGGGTCGAAAAAAAAGTCACGCTTGGCTCCTTCACGGTCAAAAATGACCGACATACGAAATTAATGGGAAATACGGAAAAATATAAAAACTCAAGAGAATCTGAGTTATGCCGATTAGGCATAACATTATGACCCAACATTATGACCTATGACAGGTGAAGTAAATAACACTGATTATCTCTTCATCACAGCACCTGTTAGTGGGTAGGATATATTAGGTAGCAAGTGAACATTTTGTCCTTAAAGTTGATGTGTTAGAAGCAGGAAAAATGGGCAAGCGTAAGGATTTGAGCGAGTTTGACAAGGGCAAAATTGTGATGGCTAGACGACTGGGTCAGAGCATCTCCAAAACTGCAGCTCTTGTGGGGTGTTCCCGGTCTGCAGTGGTCAGTATCTATCAAAAGTGCTCCAAGGAAGGAACAGTGGTGAACCGGCGACAGGGTCATGGGCGGCCAAGGCTCATTGATGCACGTGGGGAGCGAAGGCTGGCCCGTGTGGTCCGATCAAACAGACGAGCTACTGTAGCTCAAATTGCTAAAGAAGTTAATGCTGTTTCTGACAGAAAGGTGTCAGAATACACAGTGCATCACAGTTTGTTGCGTATGGGGCTGCATAGCCGCAGACCAGTCAGGGTGCCCATACTGACCCCTGTCCACCACCGAAAGTACCAACAGTGGGCACGTGAGCATCAGAACTGGACCACAGAGCAATGGAAGAAGGTGGCCTGGTCTGATGAATCACGTTTTCTTTTACATCACGTGGATGGCCGGGGGCGGGGGCGTGTGCGTGGCTTACCTGGGGAACACATGGCCCCAGGATGCACTATGGGAAGAAGGCAAGCCGGCGGAGGCAGTGTGATGCTTTGGGCAATGTTCTGCTAGAAAACCTTGGGTCATCCATGCCATCCATGTGGATGTTACTTTGACACGTACCACCTACCTAAGCATTGTTGCAGACCATGTACACCCTTTCATGGAAACGGTATTCCCTGGTGGCTGTGGCTCTTTCAGCAGGATAATGCGCCTGCCACAAAGCAAAAATGGTTCAGGAATGGTTTGAGGAGCACAACAACGAGTTTGAGGTGTTGACTTGGCCTCCAAATTCCCCAGATCTCAATCCAATCGAGCATCTGTGGGATGTGCTGAACAAACAAGTCTGATCCATGGAGGCTCCACCTCGCAACTTACAGGACTTAAAGGATCTGCTGCTAACATCTTGGTGCCAGATACCACAGCACACCTTCAGGGGTGTAGTGGAGTCCATGCCTCGACGGGTCAGAGCTGTTTTGGCAAAAGGGGGACCAACACAATATAATATTATCCAAATCCACAAGTTACATGAGTTACATTTCAAGGCTTCGGTCACTTTTAACCGCAGAGGAGCCAAGTGTGACCCCTAACGAAGAGGACCCGAGGGTTAAATACCAAAAATGGAAGTCTGAAAATGATGTAATGACCAAAACATGCTACACAAATTAATTTGTGAAAATTCTTACAATTGAGCTAGCAACGCCAAAGTCATGTAATTGATTCCCAGTGAATGCATTAACTGATCAAATGTGCACCGTGAATGCATTCAAGTTGTTGTGGGTTAAAAGCATCTGCGAAATGCATAAAAATATCAAATCACCCAACTTCAAGAGGTGCATCATGGGAACTCTAGGGTTCTTCACTCAATTTTAAAGAACCCATGATTGTGCCCTAAAATGCTCTATATATGAAGTGACTTACAGAACACTTTAAGATTTGATATAGAACCTATAATTCTAAGATCGTATATCAACATTGGAGGATTGTATGATGAGCACTTGATGATGCTTCAAAAATAATTTGTCTACAAAACTAATTTGAAGCTTTTATGTCAAAATGTTCATGAGAAACATACGGCACATTAAACTGGCACATTTCCTTGGATTACTTACTTAATTCTTTCAGCAGGTCTCTTTTGTGCCGCAACACTTCTTGTCTGTCTTTTGCTCTTTCTTTGTTTTCATTTCTCTTTTTCCTTATCTCTTGTAGCATCTCATCATGTGTCTCAAAATGCTTGCCATTGTTTGCTGCCACAACACCATCAATCTTGATAAGCAGTTCTTGAACTCCAGCACTTTTATTTTCGTTCTCAAAGACGTGATATCTTTCTCCACATCTCTGTATGATCTGCTGCAGATCTTCTCCGTGATTCTTTACGCGCTGCTCAGTGTCTTTGTCCTTCAGGGAATCGGCTCGTGTAAAGAGCACTATAGTGTGTCTCCAGATTCTCTCACCAAACAGACTGAAGTGCTTCTCAATGCTGAGTCTGTTTTCTTCAGTGAAAGGCAAACTGAGATTAATGACCAGTAGAAAGACATGAGGCCCTGGTGGACACTTGAAGACACTGCAAACCAGTTCCTGTTTCACAACCTCTGGTGAATCTTGCAAACCAAAAATCTCCCACCAGCACGGGGTGTTAATCAGAGTTATCTTCCTTCCGTTCGCTTCACCGTATATCCACACAGACTTCACAAAGTATTCATCAGATGCAACTTCACCACCTAAAATGCTGTTTATCACTGAGGCTTTGTCAGATTTCTGCCACCCCAGAACAACGGCTCTTATTTCTGCCAGAAAGCAAGCAAATTCACTTTAGAAAGCACGTTGTGAACATCTCCGTTTCAAACGAATAGTACACACAAAACTATTCTACAAACCATCAAACTGTCCAAATGTGGTTTGAAATCTCATTAAATCTGGTTTTTGGAAATGCATCTAAACAGTCGGATCATTTCCAGTAGTTTTGCTTAAATTCTAGCGCAGTCGTGTCTGCAGCTGTTTGATTTCACTGATTTCATAGTTTAAGCTCGTGTGGTCGTAAAGGGGGGGTCTAATGCTATTTCATGCATTCTGCCTCATTTACACTGTTAAAGAATTGATTATCATGCTAAACATACATGGCCAAAATTGCAAAAAAACGAGTTGGACGTATGACGGAGTATTTCTGTGCCAAATACACTCCTTCAGGATTCAAACAAGTTTCGGAAAGTTTTTTTTGAGTATGGCCCTGTATGACGTCATAAAGGGCGGGATTGCTTGGTTGAGCGCACACACACACACACACACACCAACCAGAGCGATAGCAAGAGCACGTCCATCATCGAGCTTCGTTCGGTTACGGGAGCCGTCGGCGGCGCTGGCGTTGTGTTTTTAGACCACGAGATCAACAATGTCACTAAAGAAGTGTGTTTCTGGTGTGAGGGAAAGATCACCTTGTTCAGCTTCCCAAATAACCCAGCGTTAAGGGAACAGTGGATGCAGTTTGTGTTTCCGGAGTTCTGCAAGTGTGTGTGTTTGTTCCCGGTCATGAGTGGAAACCGCAGGCGGTGAGTGAAACTGCATCAAATGTGTGTGTTTTGTTGGCAATCAGCACATAAATGCATATAATGTGAACAACACCAACGTATAGAAAATCGAGAGTTATCCAGGGATAATGCCATGATGTGTGTGTGTGTGTGTGTGTGTGTGTGTGTGCTCGTGACTCTTTAGCTCAGCCCACTGCACGCCTCCACGGACTCGGCTGTTTTCTGAAAGAATTGGTACAGTGTATCTGTCTTTTATAAATATGATAAAACTAAAGACTCTTGGGAGATATGAAGGATGCAACACTACTCAAGATTAACATGAGACTGGCATAAAATGTGTGTGTTATGAATTCTTTAAAAAACATCATCATGCAAAACCACAAAGTTTTCTGAGTAATATAAAAACCTGGTAACCAACTAGAAAATAAATGCTCTGGAAAGGTATGTTAATAGATGTAGAGCACAAGATAAAGGACTTAACAGTTTTGTTTTCTGTTTTGTTTACAGTAGAGAATGCCTTTAGATGGTTTATATCAATGCAAAGCAAATAGTTGATAGTTTAACAGACTACGTTACCTTGTTCCATCTTCCATGCACTCCTTCTGTTTTGTTTTCCAGAACAAAAACCTGGAAGGAAAGCAAATCAGACCATAGTATGATACAATTTTACAATAAAATCAATTAAAAAACAAAAAGTAAATATGTACTCTACGCACCCTAGGATGAAAAGTACACTTCAGCTTGAGATTCTGGTGCCATGACACAAGTGAGTGTATCCTAAATGCCTGTCTATCCACGTGAGAACCAGAACATCAGGTTTGTCTAGTGTTTCTCAGTGGAAGCGTTCAAGATCCAGACAAGACGATTCAACATGTAAACTTGCAAAATAATTGCCTACAACATTCTAAAATCTGCCAGTTTAATGTGACATGTAAGTTATGTATCGTTTATTTTGCAACAACTCTATTATTTTCCCAAGCGCTGGTAAGAATCACGCAGTGGAGGAATGGAAAGTTCAAGAGGAAAATAAAAAATATTGACTTAAGAACCACTTATATATTTTCAAATATTTTCAATAAATCATGTTCCCATTCACTCCGGTGAATTTTAAAATTAATTAAACTAAATTCTATTTATAAGGTAAAATTTTTACATTTTTGGGCGTTAACTAATGCCAAGGCCTAATGCCAAAATGTTTTCTTTGTAATTTAGTGGTCAGGCATTATTGTTAACTCGCAAGACTGCAAGGAGAAAATGACAATTTGATGGATAATTTAAATATATTCTGTAATCACATCTAGGTAATCTGAGCGCGAAACAAAATGAGAGGGATCTGGGATCATAACATTTTTAAAAGTTACTTTTATTTGGTACTGTCCTGAATAAGATATTTCACATAATAGATGTTTAGCTACATATACTCCACAAGACAAAATGACTGAATTTATACAAATTCAAAAATGTAAATAGGCATACCCTTGAACTGTCTGTCGTCACATGGATGATCCGTGCAACACGTTCTCATGAAATGCGTATAGCACGAATTGTATTTATCGTGCGATTTATACGCCAAAATTAGTTTTTACGTGCATATGATAAGCATTGTCACCCCATTGGGTAGGTTTAGTGGTGTGGGTTACGTGCACATAACACGTTATTAAGTGCGTATCATATGCACTCGAAAACTGCTTAACATATTCACGTAAAAACTCATTTTGGCGTATAAATCGCACGATAAATACAATTCGTGCTATAGATACGCATTTTCATGAGATCAGGCTGGTTTATGTTTCATGTTCAGTCATTTGTTTAGGTAATTGCTACTTTTTATCTCACAATTCTGACTTTATAACATGCAATTGCGAGTTTAAATCTCGCAATTCTGAGAAAAAAAGTCGCAATTACCTTTTTTATTTTTATATTTAAGTTTCCATGAAACAATGCATTAAAGGGACAGTTCACCCTAAAAATTCTGTCATCATTTACTCTCCCTCAACTTGTTCCAAACCTGTATGAGTTTCTTTCTTCTGCTGAACACAAAAGAAGATATTTGGAAGAATGTCAGTAACCAGACAGTTGATGGTCCCCACTGATTTCCATAGTATTTTTTTTCCTACAATGGAAGTCAATGGGGACCAACTGTTTGGTTACCGACATTCTTCCAAATATCTTCCTTTGTGTTCAGCAGAAGACAGAAACTCATACAGGTTTGGAACAAGTTGAGGGAGAGTAAACGATGACAGAATTTTCATTTTAGGGTGAACTGCCCCTTTAAGAGAGCAGGGGGTGAAAACTTTTGAACAGGATGATTTTGATCTTCTTTGTTTAAAGATCATATTTTTTCATTTAGCACTGCCCTTCAGAAGCTAATAACTACATGTTTCCCAAAAGACAAAATAAGTACAATTTACCCTGTTCATCCAATTCAAAAAGTTTACACACCCCAGATCTTAATGCATCGTGTTGCCTTCTTGAGCATCAATACTTTTCTTTTTTCTAAGATTGTCTGCATTTTGTGCTTCAAGAAGTAGAAAACTGATTTTGTTTAAATGTGAAATACATGTGCTTACTCTTTGAATCAGTGAGCTGTGAATCTGTTTCTACTTCTTTAAATATCCTTCTTGAACTGTACTAACTCACATGAGACTGTGATGATATACTTCATGTTTATATCACAACACAGAATCACATTCCAGCGCAACGCTTTCACATGTGACAGGTTATGAATCCTGCTAAACCGCATTATGACACAATATACGTGAAAACTTGCATTCGCTTCTGACACACTTTTCTGACTTTCTAAACCTTTCTAAAAATGCCCATAATGTTCTTAATCTTCTTTTTAAACCGGGCTGTCTTCTTTGTTATTTGTTCATTGTTTTCATTCTCAATTCTAATTCAGTTTGAGCTTAAAGTATCCTATACTTCTTTTACATTATTTTGCTTAAATACAATATTGGCAAACAAATGATGACAAGACAAAGAAATATACAATATAAAAATAACATAAGGTGGCAAGTAATTAATAAAATGAGATAAAAAATAAAAATATAAAATTTATCAAGATAATAAGTAAATAAATAAAACCAGAGACGTATGTTTACACGAGCTGATTTATAACTTAAGTACAGGTTAATCTGTGATCATTTTGCCACCATATCCATAATCTTCTGGAGCAGCTCTGACTTGAACTTGATTTATCTTTTATGTATTGTCAAAATTTGGTATTTTTTCACAATTCTTAATCAGCCATTGAAGGGCGTCACCTACACTCTCAATGGGCCCTATTTTAACGATCTGAGCGCAGGTGTACTTAGGGTGTGTCCGAATCCACTTTTGCTAGTTTAACGATGGAAAAAATGGTTGGCGCGCTCGGCACATGGTCTAAAAGGGTTGTCCCTAGTCTCTTAATGAGTCATGGGTGTGTTTTGGGCGTAACGTGCAATAAACCAATCAGAGTCTCATCTCCCTTTCCCTTTAAAAGCCAGTTGCGCTCGCACCATGGCGGATTCACTATTTACATGCGAGCGGAAAGACTGAACGCTTCTCCAGAGAGGAATCCTTTTATTTTTAATATTTAAAAATATGTGTGTGCTGCTGCGCGTCCCTGTGTGTGTAATAACCAGAGTGTGTGTGTGTGCTGCTGCGCGTCCCTGTGTGTGTAATAAGCAGAGTGTACGCGCGTTGTGCACCCACCTATAGGCGCATATTACTAACACACCCTTTAAATAACACAAAAAATACTGCGCTATTGACTTTAGAGCAGGTTTGTGTTGGTCAATGGTGCAGTCGTTTTCAGTTCCTCAAAATAGCAACGCTCCAACAATGCGCCTGAACACACCTCGTTTTTTTGTCTGTATCATGTTGTATGCAAGATTTATTCAAATGGATCTGAAGGGAGGAATATTACCTTTTTTTAATGTAATTTCCACCTACCCAAATCTCTCCAATATACAAGTCTCCCCATATACAGTGGTGTAAATGCAAAATCCCAGTGTCACAAAATTATTTTTTCCAGTGTTTGCTGACATATGCTGGAAACAGCCAAAACTGTCTGCAGGGTGCTAGAGCACACAGGGCCTGAGATATACACTTTAAAAAATGAATTTATAACAAAAAAAAACAAAAATGAATTTATAACAAAAAAAATCAAAAAGCGCCTCTTTTTTGGGTGGGGGGGGGGGTTGGGGGTTATTACAGCTCAGACAACATATACTTACATGTTTATCACTTTTAGCAGTGTTTTATGTAACTAAAATGACATCAAAATTGTGTATTTAGACCACTGATGTGGGTATGGGAAGCTTTTCAGTTTGGGTAGGCCAAATCCAGGCGGAAATGGTCCCAGAGTAATTTAGTGTAAATGAGTTACTTTGTGTAAAACAAATGCCAAAGTGATGCATATATCCAAGAAAGTAGACACTGAGGTCAGGGCTCCTCCACAGACATTTAAAATTTAAAGTATATACTTGCTGACGTCATTCCGGACCCTGATTAGTGTCCTTGGAGTTTAAGAGGTTAAACAACGTGGCGCTGGACGTGAAAATGAGAACTGCGTCGGGCTGAAACTAGCAAAAAACACTTGCGTCGCGCCTGGCGTCGCATTGCGTCGGGTGTATGATAGAGCCCTTAGTACGACATCTGTAGATTATCACCATAAACTGAGATCAGGATTTTTATTTTAGAGTGACTGATTCTGATTTTAACCCACTGAAAACCTTTCATTCATAACTCCCAACTACTTTAATACTTTTTAGCATGTTTGCATTCATTTAGCAGAATTCCACAAATATTCACCCAAGCCTCTGACTGTATGAAAAGTTTGTACTTTTTCTTGAAGTCAATTTTCAGATAAACTGGAACTTCATGACAAGAGTTTGAACAAAAAAAAATCTTGCTTACTGTTGTCCTGTTGAGGTGTACTGATCACTTCTTGTAGGCAATCAGGAGGTTCATCCTGCAAATAAACTACAAATAAATCATTGTTTTGAAATTTAAATCAGAGAAGGATCTTAGGAAATGATACCTGATAACACAAAAGTGAATGAAAACACACAGTAAGGAGAATTGTCTGCACTCTGAGATTCTTCCATGATATTTCTGTGTAGGTTTTCTATTTTTTGTTTTACTACTTAAGCTCTTCTCCTCAACCCCTCATCCAGAAAGTGGCAGATATCCTCCAGTCTGATCTCCATAATTGGATTCTCCTGTGTTCTCTGATGGCTTTTCTCTGGATCACTGTATTTCTGTGTGTCGAGACGGAACAGACTGTTTTCTGCCGCCATCTCATCGATCTTCAGGAGCAGCTCCGTGACGATTCTTCTTATCCATGTTGTCAAATACGTGATATCTGTTCCTGCATTTCTCAATCAGCCACTGAAGAGCGCCACCTTCACTCTCGATGTGTTGCTCGATTGATACGTCTGGAAACCTGTCGCCCCATGTGAACAGAACTACAGTGTGTCTCCAGACGTCTTCTCCTAATAGACATGTTTTCCTCAACAATTCTCTTTTGTTCTTCCCGAAATGATGTATCTGCTGGAATCACGAGCAGCATGGCATGAGGGAATTTCGTACACTCTGAAACATTTTTTAGGATGGCAGATTTAATGAAGTCTGGGTTGAGTTTTGATGCAAAATACTTCCACCAGCCTGGAGTGTCCAAAACTGTCATCCTTCTTCCGTCTATGTCTCCGAAGCCTCTCCTTCCCTTTCTGGTTCTTCCTCCTATGTCAAATTCATCCCGGTTCAAGATGGTGTTTCCAGCTGCGCTCTTTCCAGATAGGATCCATCCCAGCAAAACAACTCTGATGTCCTCAAGACGACGTACATTTGCTGAAATGAAAGGATAGTTGAGATACGAGACTAAGGAAGATATCATGTCCTTGTTTGCATCTGATATTAATATCAATTGCACATGCAATCACAAGTAATCATTTGAAAATGTCAAATGGTGACAAAACAATTGGAAAGTAAACAGGTCGCATGCAGCGTATGTCCAATCAGCGACACTGACACCGCAAATATGCAAATAAGGACATTAATAGGAATGTATAGTGTAAAACGCAGCAGGATTAATTGTTAACCCGGGTAATTTATAAGCAATGTGAAACGTGAAGCAAAATAACCCAGGTTTCCATTTGATACAGTTCACTCGCATTGCATCAGTTTCTGATGCTTTTGGGGAAAACTCGTTTTCTCAGAATACTGAAGCCTGATTGGCTCATGTCTGTGCACCTGCACAGACAAATGGCTTTTTTTAGCCCGGCAAAATGGGCGGGGCCGACTGCCTACTATTTAAAGGGGGTTGGGTCTAATGCTATTTCATGCATTCTGACTTGTTTACACTGTTAAAGAGTTGATTCTCATGCTAAACATGGACAAAATTTCAAAAAATGAGTTGGACGTATGACAGAGTATTTCTGTGCCAAATACACTCAACAAGTTTCAAACAAGTTTCGGAAAGTTTATTTCGAGTATGGCCCTGTATGAAGTCATAAAGGGCGGAATTGCTTGTATGGGCACTTCTCCCAGATGAGCGCACACACACACACACACACATCACCCAGAGCGAGAGCAAGAGCACGTCCATCAACGAGCTTCGTTCGGGTTACGGGAGCCGTCGGCGGCGCTGGCATTGTGTTTTTGAGCACAAAATCAACAATGTCACTAAAGATGTGTGTTTCTGGTTGTGAGGGAAAGATCACCTTGTTCAGCTTCCCAAATAACCCAGCGTTAAGGGAACAGTGGATGCAGTTTGTGTTTCCGGAGTTCTGCAAGTGTGTGTGTTTGTTCCCGGTCATGAGGCAAATTGGCAAATTGAAGTGCTGTTTGTTTCAAAAAGTCACACTCATGCAGGGCTCCCTTGCATCCTTTGGGTGAGTACACCGAGTGCATCGCTTGGCTGGGACGCGCCCACGAATGGCTGGGAGAGCATGAGCCTTGCACTGCTGCGCTCGCGGATCACTTTCTTTAAAGAGAGTGATCCTGCCTCGCACGCTCTCCCGTTATCTTCCCCTATCGAGCCGAGACAGAAAAACAGCGGAGCCACATGGCGGAGCGACAGGACTGTAGCGTGCTCACGTTGGCCCAGCACCTGCATGCCTCGCTCTCCCTTCAGTGTAACGAATCACCCGTGAAGACCAGTGCCCCTCATCTGGT
This sequence comes from Coreius guichenoti, assembly GCA_039654105.1. NCBI lineage: Eukaryota > Metazoa > Chordata > Actinopteri > Cypriniformes > Gobionidae > Coreius > Coreius guichenoti. Next base: position 1,462,915 of record CM077188.1, on the reverse strand, counting down.
GCGAGCGCCATGGTTTCTTTTGATGGCTCAAAGGAGGACTTTGATGGCAGTATGTCTCTGGCTGCTTCTGACACAGCCACCCCTTGGCAGGACTCAGCGCTCATCCTTACAAAGGCTGTCGAAGAATTGAGCTTGGAGTGGTCGGCTCCAGAGAAGCCTACCCGCAGCCGCCTCGATCAATGGTTCCTACAGCCAGGGCGCCTCCAGCGACCAGCCCCGTTCTTCCCGAAGTCCACGAAGAACTAACCAAGTCATGGCACGCCCCCTACTGAGCACGTGTCCATTATTCTTCTTAGTCTGAAAAAGGGTACATTAAACTTGCCTTTTTGGAAGAGGCCGTTGCCGTGCATCTCTTCCCACCCACGGCCCTCGGCTGCCCATGGCGGCCCATCCTTCTAAGCTGTGCAAAGCTATGTCTGCCCAAGCTGTGGCCAAGTGGCCAAGCTGGATCCACCCTTCATACAACGACGATCCTCCAGGTATACCAGGCCAAGTACCATGGATAAGACTGGTCCTGATCCGGCGGCCTTCAAGGAGCTGCGCAGTGCAACTGACTTTACCTTGCACGCCACTAAGTCTACGGCCCACGCGATCGGTCGTGCCATGAGCAACCTGGTGGTCCTAGAGCACCACCTTTGGCTGAATTTGATGGAAACCGACAAGACAGCCGTCCTTGACTCCCCAGTCTCTCCCTCGGGTCTATTTGGTTCGGCAGTTGATGGCTTCACTGAGCGTTTTACAACGGCCCAGAAGTCGTCGCAGGTGATGCGCCACTTCCTGCCAAAGCAGGCCAGTTCTTCCACTGCCTTGAGTCGCCATAATTCTTTGTCGGCTCAGCAGCGCGCCAAGCCAGCTCCCGCACCCACTCAGCCCCAGGTCCAGAAGAAAAGTAGTCATGACAGACGCCTTCAAGACTGATTAGGGCGCCCTATGCGACAGCAGGCTGGCCTTCGGCTCCTGAACGGAGCCAATACTGGACTGGCACATCAACTGCCTAGAGATGATGGCAGTGCTTCTGGCCTTCAGAAAGCTTCACCCAGAGCTCATGGGGCACCATGTCCTGGTCAGATCGGACAACATGACAGTGGTAGCCTATATAAATCACCAAGGGGGTCTCAGGTCTCGCCCGCTAAACAAGCTGGCACACTGACTACTATGGGCGCAATACAATCTCCACTCAGTGAGAGCGGTTCATATGCCGGGCTCCACGAACATGGGAGCAGATATGCTGTACCGGAACAGCCCATCTCTGGGGGAGTGGAAACTCCACCCCCAGACGGTCCGCATGGTCTGGAGCATTTTTGGGCAAACAGAGGTGGACCTCTTTGCATCAAAAGAGAACTCCCACTGCCCCATGTTCTTCTCAAAGGAGAAGGACGCATTAGCCCACAGGTGCCCTTCTCTGCACCTTTACACCTTCCCTCTGGTAGCTCTGCTCCCTCCGGTCATCAGCCGAATCAAGGAGGACAGATGCTCTGTTTTACTCCTGGCACCACTCTGGCAAAACCAACTATGGTTCCCGAAGACGGTTCGGCTGCTATTAGCAGCCCCATGGCCAATTCCTTTGAGGAGGGACCTTCTTTCCCAGATGGGAGGGTCAATTTGGCATCCCTAACCCGAGTTGTGGAGCCTCCATCTATGACCTCTCAACGGGAGCCTTCGCATCTTTCCCGAGAGGTCATGAACACAATCTCTCAGGCTACCTTCTACTAGGCACCTATACGCCCAAAATGGTCTGTTTTTTCCAGCTGGTGTTCAGCCCGGGATACAGACTCTATATCTTGCGAGATTGCTTCAATATTTATGGAAATATGTTTAAAACAAATTGCCTACCCTACCTTTCAAGTTACAAATAATCACACCTATTTAGTGCCAAGCAACTGTTATTAGACAACCCAAGACTGATATACCAGGTATAAACAGGGCCAGAATGTGTATAATTTAACACATGTAGACTGAATATCTATGACATCGCTTACCTTTTTCTCGAACTATCGACCGCTGTTTCTGTACTCTGGATTTTCTGGAACTTGCTCTCGTCTGATTTTCCTCCCACTGTTCATTGACCTCCTTTACTTTTTCCAAGTCAATGTCAAAGTGCTTTCCGTTATTCTTCTCAACAACTCCTTCGATTTTCTGTGACTTGGGTTCGGTCATGACGGTTTGAATGATTAAAAACGTGATATTTATTTTCACATTTTTCAATAAGTCGCTTGAGCGCTGACCCTGATTCCTGAATATGCTGCTCTATGTGTTCTCGTTGAATTAAATCTCCTCTTGTGAAGATTACAAGGGCGTGAGTCCAGACATTCACACCCAGCAGCTCCACATACTCCTCCAACAACTTCCCATTGGAGTTGGTAAACATGCAATCAGCCCGAATCACAATCCCAACAGCGTGAGGTCCGGGTGAAGTCAGAGACATCCTGCGAACCAGCTGCTGTTTGGAGATGTTTGATAAATCATTCAGACTGAACGTTTTCCACTTTCCAGAAGTCTCAACCAGACTGACTCTCCTGCCATCAATGAATCCCTCTCTCTCCACATGCTCATCTGCGGATCCGGTAGCTTCTGTTTCACTGGTTTCCAGGATAGTTTTGATCACTGATGTCTTCCCAGAATGACGCCTTCCAAGCAGCACCGCTCTCAACTCTTGAGACAAAACAGGAAAAGCAAATATCAAAGCACATTCATTTAAAGTGCCCCTGTTATGCTATTTTAAAGTTTCCTAATTTCATTTGGAGGTCTCCAACAACAGGTTTACATGCATCAAAGGTCAAAAAACTGTTTCATTTTCTCATAATATACACTGCACATCACCACAATGTTCAATGATTCTCAAACGACTCGATGGATGAATCAGTCGCTCTAAATCCCTCCTTTCCAAGAGCCTGCTCTGCTCTGATTGACCAGATGGCCCAGTCTTTTGTGATTGGTCTGCTCTGCTCTGATTGGTCAGATGGCCCAGTCTGTTGTGATTGGTCTGCTCTTCTCTGATTGGTCAGATGGCCCAGTCTGTTGTGATTGGTCTGCTCTGCTGTGATTGGTCAGATGGCCCAGTCTGTTGTGATTGGTCTGCTCTGCTCTGATTGGCCAGATGGCCCAGTCTGTTGTGATTGGTCTGCTCTGCTCTGATTGGTCAGATGGCCCAGTCTGTTGTGATTGGTCTACTCTGCTCTGATTGGTCAGATGGCCCAGTCTGTTGTGATTGGTCTACTCTGCTCTGATTGGTCAGATGGCCCAGTCTGTTGTGATTGGTCTGCTCTGCTCTGATTGGTCAGATGGCCCAGTCTGTTGTGATTGGTCTACTCTGATCTGATTGGTCAGATGGCCCAGTCTGTTGTGATTGGTCTACTCTGCTCTGATTGGTCAGATGGCCCAGTCTGTTGTGATTGGTCTACTCTGCTCTGATTGGTCAGATGGCCCAGTCTGTTGTGATTGGTCTACTCTGCTCTGATTGGTCAGATGGCCCAGTCTGTTGTGATTGGCCTACTCTGCTCTGATTGGTCAGATGGCCCAGTCTGCTGTGATTGGTCTACTCTGCTCTGATTGGTCAGATGGCCCAGTCTGTTGTGATTGGTCTACTCTGCTCTGATTGGTCAGATGGCCCAGTCTGTTGTGATTGGTCTGCTCTGCTCTGATTGGTCAGATGGCCCAGTCTGTTGTGATTGGTCTACTCTGCTCTGATTGGTCAGATGGCCCAGTCTGTTGTGATTGGTCTACTCTGCTCTGATTGGTCAGATGGCCCAGTCTGTTGTGATTGGTCTGCTCTGCTCTGATTGGTCAGATGGCCCAGTCTGTTGTGATTGGTCTACTCTGCTCTATTGGTCAGATGGCCCAGTCTGTTGTGAATGGTCTACTCTGCTCTGATTGGTCAGATTGCCCAGTCTGTTGTGATTGGTCTGCTCTGCTCTGCTCTGATTGGTCAGATGGCCCAGTCTGTTGTGATTGGTCTACTCTGCTCTATTGGTCAGATGGCCCAGTCTGTTGTGAATGGTCTACTCTGCTCTGATTGGTCAGATGGCCCAGTCTGTTGTGATTGGTCTGCTCTGCTGTGATTGGTCAGATGGCCCAGTCTGTTGTGATTGGTCTACTCTGCTCTGATTGGTCAGATGGCCCAGTCTGTTGTGATTGGTCTACTCTGCTCTGATTGGTCAGATGGCCCAGTCTGTTGTGATTGGTCTACTCTGCTCTATAGGTCAGATGGCCCAGTCTGTTGTGATTGGTCTACCGCATTTGCAAAGTTTGTACTCAGGTACATTATGAGATGTTTCAACTGTAATTCCTCACCATCAGTATTAGCAAGTGTGCTTCCATCAACAAACCTGTGTGCGTGTTTGTGTGTGTGTGTGTGTTTGTGTGTGTCTAATGTAATGCAATGCACATGTGGGAACTGTATCAATAACAGTGCATACGTTAGCCCAGCTGATGTAAACATTAACATTTGCAAAACAAATCTTGCTTCATCCTTTATCTTTACTCAAAGTAGTAAGAATGACAGACAATCTGCATTAACAGACAGTTTTATGTAATACTGCAGCCCACAGCTGATTTACAGTAGTATTTCAGTAAGACAGTAATAACGTGAGTTAGCCGGTTAGCCAGAGACCTACACAATATGAAACACAATAAACACACTGTAGAGCTCAGCGTCTTCTCCACATGATCCAGTATCCACTGCAGTGTCTGCGCGCACAATAAGTGGACGGGCAATATACTAATGTTTCATCCTGACGTCACAACGAAGCGGCTTAGGACTCGTTTGAAAAATGATTCGTTTAATTGACTCAGAGTCGACTCTTACTTTTGAGAGACAATAACTTTATATACGCTGCACTTTCAGATTTAAAACTTTGCAGGATGTTTTCATTCACTTAGAACTGTTACACACTACATGAAAGGGAATTTTCAAAAATCCATAACAGGGGCACTTTAATGCACATTTCACGAGTGATGTAAATGATACCATAAATAAATCATTCAGATTGATTAAAGCACTTTTCCCAAGTCATCTCAGTGGCAAAATGTGTCCCAATCAACCCAAATTCTTGATGTTTGGACATTTTCACACTATTGTGTCCAGATGTATGAGAACATAGAAGGAGAATATGAAAAACAGGTAGAACAAGACCATAAATGTATTTTTAAAAAATGAAGAAAATCTATTAAAGAAATAAAAAATAAGAATAAGACACTAAATAAAGAGCACAAAGGAACGGAAATAAGTTAATAATTTTAAGAAATTAAAACAGAAGTAATTAAAAAACATTTGTCTGATTTGCATTTGTATAGTTGATCATTTGTATATATATATATATATATATATATATAAACAGACAGACTGTATAACATCTTACCTGTGGCTTTAACTTCCATGGAAAATGTGATTAAAAATGACAGCATAAACGGTTAGGCTAATATACACTCACCTAAAGGATTATTAGGAACACCTGTTCAATTTCTCATTAATGCAATTATCTAATCAACCAATCACATGGCAGTTGCTTCAATGCATTTAGGGGTGTGGTCCTGGTCAAGACAATCTCCTGAACTCCAAACTGAATGTCAGAATGGGAAAGAAAGGTGATTTAAGCAATTTTGAGCGTGGCATGGTTGTTGGTGCCAGACGGGCCGGTCTGAGTATTTCACAATCTGCTCAGTTACTGGGATTTTCACGCACAACCATTTCTAGAGTTTACAAAGAATGGTGTGAAAAGGGAAAAACATCCAGTATGCGGCAGTCCTGTGGGCGAAAATGCCTTGTTGATGCTAGAGGTCAGAGGAGAATGGGCCGACTGATTCAAGCTGATAGAAGAGCAACTTTGACTGAAATAACCACTCGTTACAACCGAGGTATGCAGCAAAGCATTTGTGAAGCCACAACACGCACAACCTTGAGGCGGATGGGCTACAACAGCAGAAGACCCCACCGGGTACCACTCATCTCCACTACAAATAGGAAAAAGAGGCTACAATTTGCACGAGCTCACCAAAATTGGACAGTTGAAGACTGGAAAAATGTTGCCTGGTCTGATGAGTCTCGATTTCTGTTGAGACATTCAGATGGTAGAGTCAGAATTTGGCGTAAACAGAATGAGAACATGGATCCATCATGCCTTGTTACCACTGTGCAGGCTGGTGGTGGTGGTGTAATGGTGTGGGGGATGTTTTCTTGGCACACTTTAGGCCCCTTAGTGCCAATTGGGCATCGTTTAAATGCCACGGCCTACCTGAGCATTGTTTCTGACCATGTCCATCCCTTTATGACCACCATGTACCCATCCTCTGATGGCTACTTCCAGCAGGATAATGCACCATGTCACAAAGCTCGAATCATTTCAAACTGGTTTCTTGAACATGACAATGAGTTCACTGTACTAAAATGGCCCCCACAGTCACCAGATCTCAACCCAATAGAGCATCTTTGGGATGTGGTGGAACGGGAGCTTCGTGCCCTGGATGTGCATCCCACAAATCTCCATCAACTGCAAGATGCTATCCTATCAATATGGGCCAACATTTCTAAAGAATGCTTTCAGCACCTTGTTGAATCAATGCCACGTAGAATTAAGGCAGTTCTGAAGGCGAAAGGGGGTCAAACACAGTATTAGTATGGTGTTCCTAATAATCCTTTAGGTGAGTGTAGTTTAGCACTTGAGGTGTGACAGCGCCCCCTTTTGGCCACATTAATTAAAAGAGGAAATGTATTATTTAAGACAAGGGGTTTATATATATTATTTAAATAAATAACTAAATAAATAGATATAAAAAACGTAAAAGTGATTATAATATGATTGTGTGTAAAATAAAAAAATTATATATATTTATTAATCTAATAAATAGATGAACATAAATAAAAGTTGATTAGTATAAATAAAAAGTTGATTAAAATTAAATAAATAAATGCATTTAACAGTATATTACTGAATATCATTACTATAAAATGATATTCATTACTATTAATTAATATGGTTTCATTACTATAAAAATATAACAATGTAACTTAGAAACTAAGTGTATAAATTGGGTGTTTATAAAAGATAGATGCCTTTTAAATTTTAGCATGTGGGTCCCTCACACGAGGATGATCATATTTGGGGGTCAGTGGATCTAAAAGAGTGAAAACAACTGATTTAGCCCATTCTGTCATGTTTTTGTGGCACATGATATAATAATTTTATTTTAATATATTAAAGCGTCTTTGGAAATCGAGGGTAACGCGGCGGGTATGATAAAATGTTATTATTTAAACATTCTTGGAAACATTTGGGATAATGCAAGTACAAGTCAACAAAATATATAACATTGTTCCAGCGATTTTTGGATATTTTTATCCAAAAATCTTACATATTGTGCCTTTAATGTGACTCGAACGTTAAAACAATAGGCAAAGTCCTTGAACATGGAAAGCAATAGAAATTACATGAAATTTTGGAAGTAAGCCCTGTTTAATTACATTTCCCTACAAAGATAAATGTTTTGCTTGATTGAATGGACAGTGGGACTCTTGTCTAATATCTGTGTTTTCTCCCAATGCTCCAAAGCAATGGGCACTGATTGTAAAAGGTCAGAAGATTGAATTTTATCTTCCACACGAGCAAAACTAATGAGATACAGTGTCTAGTAAAGGATGCGAATAGGCCTATGGATTACGAAAGAAAGAAAGTGATGTTTATTATCACGTGAGTGAGGATTTGGGAAAATAAACGAGAATACATGTCCAGAGGAACGGGATAATTCATGGAATAGGTTATTGTTAAATTTGTGAAAAATCGCAAAACAGAGAATAGTAATCCGACATAATTATAATGTATGGGCTCGCACATACCTCTCTCATTCGACACGAATCCAAATGTTTCAGTGGTCGCGATGTAACATTTGGTTGCTAACCTATCATTTCTTTTGTAAACAAAGCTTTGTACTTCACTCGTGTCATAGCAACAGGTCCTGCTCGGGAGGCTTATTTCATGTAAACAGGATTAGATTGCATCTTTTTAAGCGGTGTTGATACTTAAAATCTGTCCCAGCCACTGCTACTTTATTATAAGAGTTCCTTACTGAACCGGGGCAATAATAATTTAAATTAAAGCTGCAAGCAGCGATGAAAGGGCCCTCGCACCCGTGCCACCGCCACCCGGTGGCTTTAGGAAAACAGATCACGGTGGGCAATATGCATTTGAGTATATAAAAATAGGAGGACTACGTCAGTCATTTGTATTTGCCACACTTCCTGCTACCAGCTGGTGGTGCTATGACTAAATTTAGTGACTAAATGACTCAATTCTACATGCCAAACTAAATTTTGGCGTGTAGATGTGTTCAGGCCAGGGCACTTATCAAACATGTGACGTTTGAGGCAGGTTGGACATTGTATGCTTGACTTCCTGTTTGATGGCGATAATAGCATGCTTTAGCACTCAGCTAAGTGTTGCTAGCATGTTTTAGAATGTTTCTAGCATGTTTAGTACTGAATTGCATATTTTAGTATGTTGCTAATAGTGCATCACAGTGTTAAACACGTGGGGAACTTCGTTGAAAATTTGTAGGTGGTGCTATCGAGCCATTTTGCCACACCTAATTCTGCAAAACGTAAATTCTCGCCACTTCTGACGCATGTGGAAAGTTTCATGAGTTTTCAAGCACGTTTAGGCCCTCAAAAATGCGATTAATTTTGGAGGCGAAACATCAGACTTTGTCAGGCCGCCACGGACACGCCCTTCAGCGAAAACTCAAGATCTTTGCAATTTAACATCACCAAGACCTTAAATTTAGGTTGACCAAATATGATGTTGTTCTGGTTAAATCTCAATGAGGAGTTAATCACAGTGTAAAACATGCCATTTCCTGTTGCCAGCAGGTGGCGCTATGACTGTAACTGAATATTGGCATGTAGATGTCTTCAGGCCAGGACTCTAATAATACATGTGAAGTTTGGGGCAGATCGGACATTGTATGCCTGACTTACAACAGTTTCCGGTTTCATGGCGAAACATCGAATTTTGTGAGACCGCCACGGACACGCCCTTCAGGGAAAACTCAAGAGCTTCGCAATTTAACATCACAAAGGCCTTTAGACTAGACTGTGCAAATATGATGTTGATCTGATTAAATCTCTAGGAGGAGTTCGTTAAAGTACAATGTCTGGAAATGACAAAAACTGCAAAAATTTTGCAGAGAAAATTCAAAATATCTCACTTCCTGTTGGGTTTTCAGATTTTGCTCCCAGGGACTTTTTGTAGGTATTGGGCTGTTACATGTGTGTACCGAATTTCATACGTGTACGTGAAACGTAGCACGAACAGTGCTTAATTGAAATTTTTTAGGTGGCGCAATAGAGTCATTTTGCCACGCCTAATTCTGAAACCCGTATCAGATGTAAATTTTCACCACTTCTGACACGTGTGCAAAGTTTCATGAGTTTTCGAGCATGTTTAGGCCATCAAAAATGCGATTCATTTTGGAGAAGAAGAATAATAGGCTGAGCAATTCCAATAGGGTCCTCGGGCCCTAATAATTAAAGCTGCAAGCAGCGATGGAAGGGCCCTCGCACCTGCACCGCCACCCGGTGGCTTTAGGAAAAAAGAGCACATTGGGCAACGTGCGTTTAAATAGGAAAATATAAGAGGACTACGTCAAAGTCATCTGTACTGGGCAAGCGCTACGACCATATCTGATTTGTGGCGTGTAGACGTCTTCATGCCAGGACTCTTATCAAACACGTGAAGTTTGGGGCAGATTGGACATTGCATGTTTGAGTTACAACAACTTCCTGTTTCATGGCATTAATAGCATGCATTAACACTTAGCTAAGTATTGCTAGCATGTTGTAACATGTTTCTAGCATATTTAGCACTCGCTGTAATATTTTAGTATGTTGCTAGGAGTGCATCAAAGTGTTAAACATGTCACTTCCTGCTGCCAACAGGTGGCGCTATAATTGTAACTGAATATTGCCATGTAGATGTGTTCAGGACTCTTATCAAACATGTGAAGTTTGGGGCAGATTGGGCATTGCATGTCTGAGTTACAGCAACTTCCTGTTTCATTGCAATAATAGCATGCTTTAGCACTTAGCTAAATGTTGCTAACATGTTTTATTATGTTTATAGCATGTTGCTAGCCTGTTTAAAACTTATTGACACACTTAATATATTATTAGAAGTCCATAAAAGTGTTAAACAGCAGGTGGCGCTGTGACTAACTGAATATGGGCATGTGTTTAGGACAGAACTCTTATCAAATGTGTGAAGTTTGGGGCAAATTGGACATTGCATACCTGAGTTACAGCAACTTCCTGTTTCGTGGCGAAACATCGAAATTTATCAGGCCGCCAGGGACACACCTTTCGACGAATACTCTAGATATTCGCAATTTAGCGTCGCAAAGGCCTTATTATTACACTCACCAAATTTGAAGATGATCCGATAAAAACTCTAGGAGTTCGTTAAAGTACGACGTCTGAAAATGGCAAAAACTGCACAAAAATCAAAGAGGAAATTTCAAAATGGCTGACTTGCTGTTGTGTTTAGGACTTTAGGGCTCCAAGAGACATTTTTGTAGGTATTGGCACATTACACGTATGTACCGAATATCGTACATGTACGTGAAACGGCGCGGGAGGCGCACTCCATTGAAGTTTTATAGGTGGCGCTATCGAGCCATTTTGCCCCACCCAATTCTGAAACCCATATCAGATGTAAATTTTGCCAGTTCTGACGCGTGCCAGTGCCAGTTTCGTGAGTTTTCGAGCATGTTTAGGCCCTCAAAAATGTGATCCTTTTCGGAGAAGAATAATAAGAAACAGAGCAATTCCAACAGGGTCCTCGCACCGATGGTGCTCGGGCCCTAAATAGGGCCTAATGGACCATGGACATCCCTGTGCACCCCTCCGGACCGAGGGAGACGGACTTAGATAGGGAGATAGCGTGTAATTTTCTCACCCAAACCACTGCCATCTGCTGCTTCTGCTACTCATTGCTTTTAGAGGGAAAAGTGCCAATAACTGCTGGTCTAGGATCTGTTTTCTTCATAATAATAGCATATTATTAGCGAAAAAGAGTTCCAGTGCGTATCTGTATTTGCGCTCGTCAAATGATTCAATTTCCAACGTGTTTTCGCTTCGGTGAGTATTGTAGCCAATCACAGACATGTTTGTTGATTTCTTGAACGCAATGGCCAATCACAGGTGTTGAAGTTAGAATCCACTCACCGCTCGAGTGTTTGTCCAGTGCTGAGTTCTGCACGTGCGCTAATCCTCTCAAGTGTAGACATTATGTAAATAAGAGATTCATTGTGTCGTCAGCTCACTGATTGATATAACGGGACTGTGTGAGATCGCGTTCATTCAATGAGTGACAGCTTTTAGTGATTATAAAGGGAGCGCTCTTTGCGCGTTGTCTATCTATGCAGGGCTGCATTAATGTTAACAATGTATATGATAACGTTAATGCGGACCTGTATCTATGCGATATAAAAAAAATAATAGGCCTATAAGAATTTGAATAAAACTTTTGTTTTCCATTCTTGACAAGCGGCCACATACACGCTTCAATACACAGACCCATCCGCATATACATGCGGGATTCACTCTCGACATTGTGATGACTGACAATATTTATGTATCGAAATCAGGAAACACAATTCCTGGCTGCATGTCAATATCCATGGATCTTTGGTAAGTTGTAAGGAACACTATATCGAGTCCAACCTTTAGTTTAAACTGATAACCGTACTCGCGTTTTTCCTATTAACTTTTCCTATTAGCTCTTCTGCCACTCAGTCCCGGCTGAGGGGGCACGTTCCGGCGGGAAAGTGACGTCAATGCATACCCTCTAAAAAGGTCCAGAAATTCGTCAAGTTTTTCGTCAGGCGTCTTTTTTAATTATATGATGTCATTACGTTGCTGTTATGCCGCCAGCCAATCGCTGCATAGCTGATCGTTGTTTCGAGTATCGATGCATCTGCCCTGTTCAGGGAACACGAGAACGCGCAGTAATCTCAGACAACTTAAAGGTGCAGTGTGTAGTATTTATGAGGCTCTATTGACAGAAATGCAATATAATATACATAACTATGTTTTCAGTGGAGTATAAAGACTTTATATAATGTACCGTTATGTGTTTATTACCTTAGAATGAGCCGTTTCTATCTACACACACCGCGGGTCCGCTTACAGTGAAGTCGCCATTTTGCGCCGCCATGTTTCTACAGTAGCCCTAAAGGGACAAACTTCTCTATAGAGCGCTAGTCACTCTCTGCTGTCTCACACCGTGTCCTAACTACACACGACAAGATTCCAGCGACAAGCAACTTGTCTGTCCACACCAGACGCGACGCGACTACGAGATGCGACAAATCAATCAAAAACCACAGCCAATCAGAACAGCGCATGGACGGGCTCTCGCGGCAAGTGCACAGCACCAGAGATTAATCTGACGGCACTCGCAAGGAAATGTATAAATACATAATCAAATTCACAAATATTACACCATTTAAACATTACTAAAATACATACTGAGTTACTAAATCTTTGTTATAGAATATACTTGTTTGTTCAGTTTGAACGTTCTTGTTTCCATTTGTTTCATTTCAAGATCTGAGGTGAATTATCCATTGTTGCTTTTAGTGACTACGTTACAAAGCTGGGAGCACTAAATGATATTCAACGCCTTTTATCGCGTTTCGCGGCGTCGCGTTGCGTGTAGTTAGGACACAGTGTCAGACGACGGCATCTTTGTCCTGTGTCGGCCACCGTAGCTTCTCTATGTGCTCACCACTAGATGCCGCTAAAATTTACACACTGCACCTTGAAGATATTTATTCAAATCTGCAAATTCGTTTTAAGAACCAAATTAGCCAGAGTTCAGTTATCATGATTAGAAGAACTGGCATCTGTCAAATCATCTCAGATGTGTTAAGCGAGGTACGAAGAACGGACACCTGATATCCACATTAAATGCACACCGTACCACTGTATAAATAAATAAATAAACAAACAAATATATAAATATATTTGTTTATATATAACAAATATATAAATACATAAATATATAAACAAATAAATATACAAATAAAATATATAAACAAATATATATTTATTATATATCTATAATTTAACTTATTAAAAAAAAATTAGATTAATAATAAATTAAATAGTTTATTAAAACATTTCCACTGTCCTCCAGTGAATCTCATGAACAAACACAGAGTCCACACACAAATGTACAGTGATTCATTTTAATCAAATTGAAAAATAAATTAAATGAACAAACAATTATAAATGCAAAAGAATGAAACATTCCGGAATCATAATGCTCAAGGCAGATGGCATGAATGAAGACAGTATAAAACTAAGTGTGTGTGTGTGTGTTTCTCTCCAACATGGACACGAAATCACAGAAGCATTCCTGCAGATAAACATGAACCCATCGTTTCTCCTGCTACAAAAGAAGAGTGTAGAAAACCTGGAGTTACACACGGATCTCACACAACATGCCCTACACGTGACCAGTTTAAAAACCTAATCTGTACAGGAAAACACATCTGGATGGAATGATCGAAGCCGAGGAGGTTCATCTGTACAGCAGAGAGACAGAGATCATTGGTACAGTTCAGCGTTCTCAACTAGGTCCTCTACGGGTAACACCGCTCAATGTCTTCCGGAGGACTGATGGAGGCCGGACGCTTCTCCATGAACACAAACAGGACAGACGAGACGGACAGCGTGGGAATGACATGAGAAAGAGGAAACCTGGTGAAAGACCCCGCGAAACCCCCAGAATCCTCCGCCCGAGCCGGACAGAAGAGGGTGAACGTGCCGGCCTGCGTTCACGGCGCTCTTGGTTTCTTCGCTGCTAAAACGGCTAGTTCCTCTTCTTGACGTTGTTGTTCGATGACAGTCTCTGTCGCTGCGTCGGCATCAGGGCGCCCAGCGTCACTTTGCTCCTGGCAACTTCAAAAAGTTTCGAAAAGACCTAAAACGAGGGATGAGTGTTAGTACCGCGCATACACACACCCGTGTGATTTATATGAAGAGGTCAGAGGCCACTAGAGGGCAGAGGTCACGTCTCACCTTCCTCGGTGTCCTCTGTGTGAGCGTTAAGTGAGAAGAGAGTGAGACGTTACAGAGACACACACACACACACACAACGTTCGCTAACAGCTGCGTGTTCGTTTCAAATCATTTCTCTTTAAGATGAAAAATGACATTTTCAAGTAGAAAATGAAACGTGCGGCTCTTCAGTATAAATTAATAAATAAATGATTACAAATAATTTCAAAATTATTAATAAAATATATAACAAAGAACGAAGTAAAATTTTTAAAATATTTAGTGCTTGACACCTGCCTTAAAAAGTTTACTAGGGAATAATAAAAAAGTAAATCATAAATAAAAATAAATAATAATAATAATAATAAAAAACATAATACATAATTAAAATGAATAAAAATAGAAAAATATATAACAAAGAAAGTGTTACATTTTTAAAATATATTTAGTGTTTGACATGTCTTAGAAAGTTTACTAGGGAATAATAAAAGTAAACCATAAATAAAAATAAATAAATAAAATTAATAATTAATAAAAATATTTTTTTTTAAAAATCATAATACATATTTAAAATATATTTAGTGCTTGACACCTGCCTTAGAAAGTTTACTAGGGAATAATAAAAGTAAATCATAAATGAATAATAAATTATGATGTAAAAAAGAAAAAAATAGAATACATAAAAATAAATTAATAAAATATATAATATAATAGAAAGTTTACTGTGGAAAAATATATATTTTTTTTAAAATGTAAGTAAAAAAATATATAGAATAAATTAAAAAAAAAAAAATACACAAAAATAAATATAATAAAATAATATAACAAGCTGAACACGTACAAATTCTCACCTGTCTTTTTTTAAACTACAAAATTAATATAAAACAAAAAGAATAAATAAAATATAATATACAACATAAAAAAAATTTATAAAACAATTAAATATACAACATAACAGAAACAATAATTACTATGAAAATTAAAATGTTTCATGCTTTTGACACCTGCTTTAGAAAGTTTTTTTTCAGGGGAGTTCAAAATAAAATCTAAATGCTATGCACTTCTAATATCACCTTAATCATAAAACACAGAAATGTCATAAAATGTCTGTCTCTAGTACACCTGGACGAGCGTTACAAGTGGGGAAACTGCAGAATAAGAGTCCTATAAATAAGAGTGTGTGTTGCAATAGACAGACAGGAAGGAAAGGCACAAATCAGCGTTTGGACGAGACGCAGGAAAGCACAGGTGGAGAGGAGGAAGTGTAATACGCACCTGTTCCCACAGGGTTTCCGCCACCCAGTCGATGAAGCTGCCCACCTCTCTGAACTCGCCGGAGTATTTGACATACGCCCAGGTGCACAGCGACACCAGCGCTACGCCCATCATCATGTTACACACCACCGCCACAGAGTTTATGCCCACAAAGCCTGTCACCACAGACACCACGTACATGACGAACATCACGGCGAAGAGCGTGGCGGGCGTGCGCGCCGCGAAGAAAATGTTCTTTCCGTCGTTGTGTTTGATAAAGTTTGCGTAGGCCTCGTCGAGCTCCTGCTCCAGCTGCTCCTGATAGCGGCGGCAGAACTCCTCTCCGCCCATCTTCTTCACCGCGCGGAACTGACACACACACGTCTGCTTCAGCTCCGTATGGCTGCGCTCCAGATCGGCCGGCGCGATGTAGGGTTTGTCTCCTCCGCACACCTGCACATGAACAGACGTCACGGCGTGACACGAGCAGCAGGCTGAGCTCATGTGAATGTGTGTGTGTGTGTGTGTGTATATGTGTATGTGTATGTGTTTGTGTGTGTGACGTACCTGCTCCATGCTCTTGTTATACGTCTCTTTCGCTCCCGCTACGGCTGCCAGGTTATTGGCTTCAGCGGTCGCCTGCGTCACACGAACAAAACCAGATCAGATCAGATCATTCACATGAGGATCACTGACTAAAAAAAAAAATAATACAACTAGAATAATAAACAACTAATAAATACACACAAAAAAAAATAAAAAAATAAAAAAAAATAATAATAATAATAATAATAATAATAATAAACTGATAAAATATATAACAGAAAAAAATAACTACATAAAAATAAACAAATAAAATAGAAAAATACATTAAAATAAATAAATAAAAAATGCACAAAAATAAATAAAATTAATTGATAATGTGTGTAACATTAACAATGTGAAAATGTAAAAATGTTTAGTGCTTTTGAAACCTGCCTTATTACTAGGGGAAAATTTTTCAAAATAAAATCATAAAAATAAACAAGTTAATAAATAGAATAACATTAAAAATAAACAATAAATGCACAAATAAATTGATAAAATATACAATATCACAGAAAAAATAACTGGAAATTTAAAAATGTATAGTGCTTCTGACAAATACATAAAAATAAATACACAAAAATAAACAAATTGACAAAATATATAACGGGAAAAATAACTGAAATTTTTACAAAATTTTGCCTTAGAAAGTTTACTGGGGGGAAATATTCAAAATAAATAAAATAGAAAAATACATTAATAATAAATAAATAATAAATGCACAAAAATAAATTGATAAATGTAACATAATAGAAACAATTCCTGTGAGAAAATGTAAAAATGTTTAGTGCTTTTGAAACCTGCCTTATAAAATTTACTGGAGAGAAAAAAAAAATAAAAAAAATAATAATAATTCCAAAATAAATCCAAAATAAACAAATTAATAAATAAATAGAATAATACATTAAAAGTAAAAGTATAAAATACGCACAAATAAATACAATAAATTGATAAAAATATCTAAAATGTAACAGAAAATATAACTGAATGTTTTGTGCTTTTGACAAATACATAAAAATAAATAAAACGCATGAAAATAAAATAAATTAATAAAATATACAATATAACAGACACAATGTTGCTTTAAGTGAATCCTTTAGAAAGTGTACTTCAAAATAAAATCTAAATGCTATGCTCTTTTAATATCACCTTAATCTGACATGATCATAAAATACAGAAAGGTCATAAAATATATGTCTTTAGTACACACACACACACACACACACACACACACACACACACACACACACACACTCTGCAGGAACTACAGTCTGCTGGGATTTTACAATCAAATTTAAGACCTAAAACCATTTAACTTTAACGCTCAACTGCAAAACAGCTTAAAATACGGTTTAAATTTTTCTGAAATTTGTGTTTTATGATTTCATACGAATTTATTATCAAAAAAAGGTAGTAATCAAATGCATAAAATCTTTTAAAATGTAAATTAATAATTCCTTTCATTTTCTTGGCAAACAAAGTGCTGCACAACAGAGGTTTAATGTGTGATATTTCTGTTTTATTCAATATTTACACGTGTATTGAAGTTGGTTTATGTACCAACATATCAATACATGCAAATGACAGGTTGATCAATAATTTGTGTTCAAAGAGTTACTTAATTTCATGAAATCATCACCTTTTGTGGTTTAATAAATCACATTAGGATGCATCACGATTCATGTTTTTCTGTCTCCAAACTTAAAACGAGAATTAAGACTTTTTTAAATATTAAGATATTTTTAAATACGATCAAACGAGCCGGAGGAACCCTGCATCATAAGCATAACAATACACAGAAAACGTAATATTAACAAGAATTTCAATAAACATATTTAACGATTTAATGGAGCTCATCACAATGCATTCTGGGATTGAACTTCTCTATGAACTACGAGTGTTGTACCTGTAACATGGACTTGGGGTGCGGCAGCTCTTCGCCCTGATAGATCTTCATGTAGGCCTGAGACAGAGACACACACGGGTCAATCCCAGCACACACCTGAGCGATGGAGACTGGATGGGAAACGCTCTTACTTTGAAATACTGCAGGAGATCTCGACACGTGACTTTGGAGCCGCTGATCTCCTTCTCCACCAGGTTCTGTGGAGCCAACAGCAGCGGCACCAGATTCACCAGCTCTCTCTTGAACTCGTCATCGATGTCTACACACACACACACACACACACACACACACACACACACACACATTTGGCTCATGCACTAATACTTATTTCCATTTCAGTGATCAATTCATAGTTTTCACGTGACGTCACACCAGTATAGGAACGCCCACCTGGAGGGCAAAACAAGGCTTTCCTCCATTGCCCGCCAGTCATTTTTACCAGGTTTGTAGTAAGTTTTAACGTAGTAAGAGTGATATTAAAAGACCAACTTCAATATACACCTTATTGATGTTGCATACTTTGTACAGGCAAGCAAATGAGCACAGAATATTAATGCAACACGACTGTTTTTCCCATCGAAAACGTGTTGCACAAACGCGTTCATATTCCTGGCTCATCTACTCGCCTGTATATAGTATGCATCATCAAAAAGGTGTAAACTGAATTTGATCTTTTAATAAATCACTGTTATAGTACATTAAGGCACTTTAATAAGGATTGTTTAGCCTGGCGTCGGTTCATCCCGATCCGCCCTTTAATTCTAACGGTCTTTCTACAAGTTAATCTGCATTTAAAATTAAGTGGTGCAACACAACTGGACTTAAAATAAAACCCAGATCAACAAATCCTTGATTAGCATTAAACTTTGCTTAATTTAATCCTTACTGGTGCAACTCACCACAAAAAAGTAAATAAGAATAGGCCTAGTTATTGTTTTTGATCCATGTAACCTTAATAAATAAGGTTGACTCCAAAAAGCCTAACTCATAAATTTTAAATATCGTTAAAGACAGTCTGTAATGAAACAACAAATAATACAATTACGCGCAACAGCACAAATAAATACAACAGAACAAACATACAAGTGAAACGCTTCCCTGCCATAGACGATATTTTCCGGATTTCCCTGTTATACGGTAGGGGGCGCTCTTACGCATCTGAACGAGTACAGAATCTCCGGATCAAAACACAGGCGAAGAAGCAGAAACGAGCGATCTCATAAGCAGATGCATATGAAAAATAATGCGATCATCAGCAATAAACAGCATCTAAATCAAAACGGCTGTGTTATTGAGTGAAATGTCGACCCAGGACGAGCTCTAGGGTGTTGATGGACTCCATCTGTGTTTTGATCATCGTTCTGAATCCCATCTGTATGTAGTCTTTGACAAAAACGCGATTTTTCTCAGCTTTTTGCTCAATGTTGCTTTTTCATGAAACTTACCCACATTCAAGTGTTGATCAAAAGAATGCATGTAGCTAGAATAAAACTGTTCTTTCTTTTGATATATTTGCATGTTTAGATATTCATAAAAGATATTCTGTGGGCCATGAAACTTGTGAAAGTGACAAAAACGCTGGCGGTGACTGCCATATTTCACTTAAGACATAACCGACTATGTTTACGATGATATTTGACAAACAGGCATGTTGACAATTTTGTGTGAATGTCGAACACTGTGAGACGCGTGGGCGCGCTTACGCTAGTGTTGTGCGAGAACCAAAATGAGAGACACAGGTACTTTCTCATCTATGTGCGCTTAAATTAGAGCCCAACCGATTTATCGACCTGCCCATTTTATCGGCCGATATGAGCCTGTCGCAGATATATCGGCATCGGCGTATATGCCGCCGATATGAATGCGCGCCCACGCGTCTCACAGCGCTCGAATAATAACACAAAATTATGTCAAAATGCCGGTCTTGTCGAGTATCATCGTAAACAGTCGGTTATGTCTTAAGTGAACGTAAACATGAAATATGCCAGTCACCGCCAGCGTTTTTAGTCATTTTCACAAGTTTCATGGCCCACAGAATATCTTGTATGAATATCTAAACAAGCAAATATATCAAAAGAAAGAACAGACCCTCGGTTTTATTCTAGCTTCATGCATTCTTTTTTATCAACACTTGAATGTGGGTAAGTTTCATGAAAAAAGCAACATTTTGAGAAAAAAGCTGGAAAAAAAAAAAATCGCGACTAACTTACATACAGATGGGATTCAGTACGATGATCAAAACACAGATGGAGTCCATCAACACCCCAAAGCTTCAGTCCTAGAGCTCGTCCTGGGTCGACATTTCAATAACTTTAGGCAGTTTTGATTTATTTGCTGTTTAATGTTGATGATCGCGTTATTTTACATATGCATCTGCTTATAAGAGATCGCTCGTTCCTGCCTCTCCTTCGCCTGTGTTTTGATCAGATTCTGTACTCGTTCAGGAGATGTGTAACAGCGCCCCCTACCGTATAACAGTGAAAACACGGAAAAATCTCGTCAATGGCAGGGAAGCGTTTTCTCATAAAAAGACGAGATAACAAAAGACAGAAAAAAAAAAATTATTCACTCGCTCCTCATGACTGAACTTTAATAAGGGTTAATCTATATTTATACACTGAAGATTATGAAGTGATATTTTATATTTGATTATTTCTGTACCTGAAAATCTAGTTTAGACCTACATGAAAAACCTGAAAAGAACTGTTTTTCATTTGTATGTTTGTTCTGTTGTATTTATGTATAATGTATGTATATTATGTATGACACACCAATGGGAAAGTAGGAAAGTACTATAATATACACAAAGAATATCAGCCAATATATCATGTCGGACTTTTTTTACTCCCTAATATCGGTATCGGCCCCCAAAAACCCATATCGGTCGGGCTCTAGCTTAAATATTTAAATTGGCAAGGCTTACAAATTCAAATATTATCAACTTCAGTGAAGATGCAGCACTGGCCCGAGGGTCTTTCATGCTGGCCCCGGGCCATCGGGCAGTCCTTATTGTCAAACCCTGATTTGGATGAATTAATCAAAAGTAGGGCTATCAAATCATGATCTGAACTAGTGTCTGTGAACATTAAACTGAAATATGAAGCCAACCCACCAAAATAAAAGTTGAAGAAATGACAGCAATATATCACAGTAGAATGTACTTCTCAAAATAACTAATAATTAGAGCCCGACCGATTTATCGGTCTGCTGATTTTAATCGGCCGATATGAGCCTGTCGCAGATATATCGGCATCGCCGTATATGCCACCGATATGAACGAGCGGCCCACAGCGCGAATATTTACACGAAAAGATGTCAAAATGCCTGTCTTGTCGAGTATCATCGTAAACAGTCGGTTATGTGTTAAGTGAACGTAAACATGACATTTGCCAGTCACCGCCAGCGTTTTTATTCATTTTCACAAGTTTCATGGCCCACAGAATATCTTGTTGTATGAATATCTGAACATCCAAATATCTCGAAAGAACAGTTTTATTCTAGCTTCATGCATTCTTTTTTATCAACACTTAAATGTGGGTAAGTTTCATGAAAAAAAGCAACATTTTGAGCAAAAAGCTGAGAAAAATCACGTTTTTGTCAAAGACTACATCCAGATGGGATTCAGAGCGATGATCAAAACACAGATGGAGTCCATCAACACCCCAAAGCTTCAGTCCTTTAACGTTAGCTCGTCCTGGGTCGACATTTCACTCAGTAACATTAGGCAGTTTTGATTTATATGCCGTTTAATGTTGATAATCGCGTTATTTTACATATGCATCTGCTGTTTCTGCTTCTTCTTCGCCTGTGTTTTGATCCAGAGATTCTGTACTCGTTCAGATGCGTAACAGCGCCCCCTACCGTATAACAGGGAAAACACGGAAAATCTCGTCAATGGCAGGGAAGCGTTTTCTTTTAAAAGACGATAAAAAAATATTCACAAAAACAAAATCACTCACTGCTCTTGACTGAATAACTTTAATAAGGGTTAATCTATATTTATACAGTGAAGATTATGAAGTGATATTTTATATTTGATTACTATTTCTGTACCTGAGAATCTCGTTTAGACCTATGAAAAACCTGTTTTTTCATTTGTATGTTTGTTCTGTTGTATTTATGTACAATGTATGTATATTATGTATATACTGTATTATATACAGTACCAGTCAAAAGTTTGGACACCAATGGGAAAGTACTATAATATACACAAAGAATATCGGCCGATATACACTCACCTAAAGAATTATTAGGAACACCATACTAATACTGTGTTTGACCCCCTTTCGCCTTCAGAACTGCCTTAATTCTACGTGGCATTGATTCAACAAGGTGCTGAAAGCATTCTTTAGAAATGTTGGCCCATATTGATAGCATAGCATCTTGCAGTTGATGGAGATTTGTGGGATGCACATCCAGGGCACGAAGCTCCCGTTCCACCACATCCCAAAGATGCTCTATTGGGTTGAGATCTGGTGACTGTGGGGGCCATTTTAGTACAGTGAACTCATTGTCATGTTCAAGAAACCAATTTGAAATGATTCAAGCTTTGTGACATAGTGCATTATCCTGCTGGAAGTAGCCATCAGAGGATGGGTACATGGTGGTCATAAAGGGATGGACATGGTCAGAAACAATGCTCAGGTAGGCCGTGGCATTTAAACGATGCCCAATTGGCGCTAAGGGGCCTAAAGTGTGCCAAGAAAACATCCCCCACACCATTACACCACCACCACCAGCCTGCACAGTGGTAACAAGGCATGATGGATCCATGTTCTCATTCTGTTTACGCCAAATTCTGACTCTACCATCTGAATGTCTCAACAGAAATCGAGACTCATCAGACCAGGCAACATTTTTCCAGTCTTCAACTGTCCAATTTTGGTGAGCTCATGCAAATTGTAGCCTCTTTTTCCTATTTGTAGTGGAGATGAGTGGTACCCGGTGGGGTCTTCTGCTGTTGTAGCCCATCCGCCTCAAGGTTGTGCGTGTTGTGGCTTCACAAACGCTTTGGTGCATACCTCGGTTGTAACGAGTGGTTATTTCAGTCAAAGTTGCTCTTCTATCAGCTTGAATCAGTCGGCCCATTCTCCTCTGACCTCTAGCATCAACAAGGCATTTTCGCCCACAGGACTTCCGCATACTGGACGTTTTTCCCTTTTCACACCATTCTTTGTAAACTCTAGAAATGGTTGTGCGTGAAAATCCCAGTAACTGAGCAGATTGTGAAATACTCAGACCGGCCCGTCTGGCACCAACAACCATGCCACGCTCAAAATTGCTTAAATCACCTTTCTTTCCCATTCTGACATTCAGTTTGGAGTTCAGGAGATTGTCTTGACCAGGACCACACCCCTAAATGCATTGAAGCAACTGCCATGTGATTGGTTGATTAGATAATTGCATTAATGAGAAATTGAACAGGTGTTCCTAATAATCCTTTAGGTGAGTGTATATAATGTATTATATACAGTACCAGTCAAAAGTTTGGACACCAATGGGAAAGTAGGAAAGTACTATAATATACACAAAGAATATCGGCCGATATATATCGATATCGGACTCTTTTAACTCCCTAATATCGGTATCGGCCCCCACAAACCCATATCGGTAATAATAACAATAATAATAATAATAATAATAATAATAATAATACACAAACCTCTATTGTGCAGCCAAAAACTATTTTAAAGGTTCCTAATTTAGTTTTTACATGCATCAAAGGTAAAAAAAAAACAAAAAACACTAATTTTCTCATAATTCAGGGCGTTGACTCACATTCGCGGCTAAAATTAGATGTGTGAACTGTAGAATCTATTTAGGAGCATGTGTTTGAATAAAGTGCTCTCACCTCGTAACCGGCCGTCGAAGTGAGGGTTGGTGGCCACTTTGAGTCCGGGGTGCGGCAGCAGGAAGCAGCTGATGTTGGAGAAGCAGGAGTGGATGTGTTTCCTGACGTTCTGAAGTTCTTCATGCTGATTCTGCTTCACCTGAGATTAATCACAGCATAATTCAGCTCATGTGATCCAGACGCTCAGCGCTCTGACTCTAGAGCCTCCACTGCCCAAACACTATAAAAAAAAAGCTGATTGTTTTATTGATATATTGAATTATTTAACATAATTATTAAACATTAATTCATTTTGTGATTCCAGAAGCCTCACCACCAAATAATAAACTTGATTTTTAATTCTTTTATCTTATTTTCATGCTTGTTTTGCCTTTTTAAAATAATTTTAAGTCATCTTGAGGCCCCTGGTCAAGAACTGGTGAACGTGATTATCAAGTACATCTTTGTTGATCCTGGAACAACATTTCAAACAATCAAATTTGAGAGACAAGTTTACAGTTCAAGTTCTGTACAGCGTCAGGTTTAGACTTGAGTTAGGTGCTCCTACATAATTTCCCCACATCCCCTTCAGGGATTATGGGTAGTGTTAGGGAAAGGGTTCGGACAGTAATGCAACAAAACATGTTGATCCAGGAACATGTCTTGGAAAAACCACGGTGGCCGTTAAGAAGCTGTACGTGTGACACGAGCAAGAGAAACCAGTCTCCAACAGCATCATGTGACCCACCTGCAGTCTCTTCTCCAGAAACTTATTTCCTCCATCCAGACCGTAAGCGTGTTCGTACGGGTAGCTCCAGTCTCGGATGAGAAACACCAGGGACTGCACGCACACACAGACACATAGTGTTACAGCAGCATTTCTCTCACACACTCACTCTCACTCACAGTACCTGGAAGTGTTACAGCAGCATTTCTCTCGCGCGCGCACTCTCACTCTCACTCGCGCACACACTCACTCACACATTCACAGTACCTGGAAGGGTTTCTGGTAGATCTCCTCCATGGCCAGTCGGCCGTACTCTGTGAAGAGCTGAAAAACAAGATGAGAAAGCAAAAACACATTATAATAGGCAGTGGCCGCACTTTATTGTTTATAATGCTGTAACATGACAACATCTCAACGGATTCATGATACAGTGAGAGACATACTTAACCTGTTAACTGTCACGCCGCCGCCCCCGTGTCATATAATATATATTTTACAAAATAATTTTGACTCTTTATTTTAATTTAGAAATAGCTAAAAACAAAGCCATATGTTTATCACAAAAAATGAGCTGCTAAAAGGTTTCAAAAGTAACTTTCCATGTTAAAGTAATGCCCAATTTCAAAACGCTTTTCAATGACACCTAAGCTTTCGAATGATACATCATTTATGACGATTACTAAAACATGTGACAGGCAATAAAAGAAGCACGCCAAGTGCAGGGCTCCAGACTGAGACCAAATGGTGGCATTTTGCAACCTTTTTTTCTGATGGTGCGACTAAATTTTGTTAGAGGTCTCACTGGTGCCCGACTGATAAGAGCTGCCATTTCTGTTACACATGAGAAACATCAAATGGCAAACAAAACGAAAGCGGAACGGAACCGCACTACTCGTTTGAGCTGTGGACCGTTCATCAGCTCGGAGCAATAATAAACAGCGCAGCGCGAGCTCACACACGTGCCGATCTCGATCATGTGACACCGATTTACTGTAGCGACGCCGCATGATTTACTGTAGCGACGCCGCATGATTTACTGTAGCGACGCCGCATGATTTACTGTAGCGACGCCGCATGATTTACTGTAGCGACGCCGCATGATTTACTGTAGCGACGCCACATGATTTACTGTAGCGACGCCACATGATTTACTGTAGCGACGCCACATGATTTACTGTAGCGACGCCACATGATTTACTGTAGCGACGCCACATGATTTACTGTAGCGACGCCACATGATTTACTGTAGCGACGCCACATGATTTACTGTAGCGACGCCACATGATTTACTGTAGTAACACCACATGATTTACTGTAGTGACGCCACATGATTTACTGTAGTGACACCACATGATTTACTGTAGTAACACCACATGATTTACTGTAGTGACGCCACATGATTTACTGTAGTGACGCCACGATTTACTGTAGCAACACCACATGATTTACTGTAGCGACGCCACATGATTTACTGTAGCGACGCCACATGATTTACTGTAGCGACGCCACATGATTTACTGTAGCGACGCCACATGATTTACTGTAGCGACGCCACATGATTTACTGTAGCGACGCCACATGATTTACTGTAGCGACGCCACATGATTTACTGTAGCGACGCCACATGATTTACTGTAGCGACGCCACATGATTTACTGTAGCGACGCCACATGATTTACTGTAGCGACGCCACATGATTTACTGTAGTAACACCACATGATTTACTGTAGTGACGCCACATGATTTACTGTAGTGACACCACATGATTTACTGTAGTAACACCACATGATTTACTGTAGCGACGCCACATGATTTACTGTAGTAACACCACATGATTTACTGTAGCGACGCCACATGATTTACTGTAGTAACACCACATGATTTACTGTAGTGACGCCTCATGATTTACTGTAGCGACGCCACATGATTTACTGTAGTAACACCACATGATTTACTGTAGCGACGCCACATGATTTACTGTAGCGACGCCACATGATTTACTGTAGTAACACCACATGATTTACTGTAGCGCCGCCGCATGATTTAGCACTTAAAAGCTCTAAATATTATAAAATTATGGTAATTTAATGTGATTATTTGTAAAACTTTGTGGCAAACAAGCACTTTTATTTAAAAAAAAATACATGAAAATGACCATTATAACCAGTACATGGCGGCAGAGGAGCACTTATTAGCCATTTCCACTCCTTAAAGGATTAGTTCACTTCAAAATGAAAACGTCCTGACCATTTCCTCACCCCCATCTCATCCAAGATGTTCATGTCTTTCTTTCTTCAATCGAAAAGAAATTGCATTTTTTTAGGAAAACATTCCAGGATTTTTCCCCACATAATGGACTTCAATGGGGACCAACGGTTGAAGGTCCAAATCAATGCAGTTTCAAAGGAAGGGCTTCAGAGGCTCTGCACGATCCCAGAGGAATAGAGTCTTATCTAGACAAACCATCGCCATTTTCTAAAAAAAAAATTAAAAATGTATATACTTTTTAATCTAAATTGCTCATCTTGCGATGCTCTACGGCTCGCCACGGATTGCGTAATCTCGTCGGAACGGTCACGCTAGACGTAGGCGGAAGTACCGCCCCAAGCGCACGTGCGAGGACTAATACAAACGCCCTTTACCAAAAAAAACTCCATCTTCAACTTCAAAATCGTCTGACATCGTTGCTTTACCTTTTTTTTGGCTAAAGGACATTTGTATTAGTCTTCGCATGTGCACTTTGTAAACACGGGGGCGGTACGCAATCCGTGGTGCGTCGCAGAGCAAGATGAGCAATTTAGGTTAAAAAGTATATACATTTTTTAATTTTTAGAAAATGGCCGATGGTTTGTGTAGATAAGACCCTATTCCTCTGGGATCGTGCAGAGCCTCTGAAGCCCTTCCTCTGAAACTGCATTGATTTGGACCTTCAACCGTTGGTCCCCATTGAAGTCCATTATGTGGAGAAAAATCCTGGAATGTTTTCCTAAAAAAATGCAATTTCTTTTCGATTGAAGAAAGAAAGACATGAGATGAGGGTGAGGAAATGATCAGGAAATTTTAATTTTGAAGTGAACTACTCCTTTAATACATGGAAAAAAGTAGGAAGTCACAAAGTCTCATGAAAAAGTATTTTCTTCAAATTGTGACTGAATTACCCAGAATAAAAGTTAATTTTATCTGCATATCAATTCAATTTCCAATAAACAAACATGTAATATTATTAGTAACTGTACTTATTAACAAAACAATATAATTGTATGATTAAATTCACTTTATGAAAGAA
Organism: Coreius guichenoti; assembly: GCA_039654105.1. NCBI lineage: Eukaryota > Metazoa > Chordata > Actinopteri > Cypriniformes > Gobionidae > Coreius > Coreius guichenoti. Next base: position 1,435,277 of record CM077188.1, on the reverse strand, counting down.
TTTTCCTCTGCTCTCAAATGTTAGTCTGGAGCCCTGAAGTGTGACTGATGTTACAACTGACATTTAACCGGCTAAAACTGGTTTGAAATGCTAAAGAACTAGTTTTGATAATGTGAGGATTGAACAGTGTGTCTCACCTGAAGATGTTGCAGATCGTCTTCTTGAACGTTTTGGGACAAATTATAGACCTGTGCATAGAAACAGAAGCATCAGGACACTGAACGCTCTGGCCACATGATCACACGTGACGTGTGCCGTACCTGCACGGAGCTGGTCATGGTGCTGAGGGCAAACAGGGTGGCGCAGTCTTTGATGGTGGACTGGCTGTCAAACGCTCCCTGTGTGTCCAGGAGCAGCACCGCCACCTGCGGACACACAGATGGTCACGGGTTACTGAGCCAGAACACGCCAGATCGCACACACAAACACAAATAGGGCCCTATGAAAACACGGACGGAATCACAAATCCAGTCATAAAAACAGAATTTACTGTATAACGTGGAATTTCACGGAATTTGTCAAATCTTTGATTTCAGGTCAGCACTTAAATCAAATCACGATATAGAAAACCGCAAAGAGACTATTTAAATATGAATCCTGCATGTTCTGCGCGCGTCAGTGTGAATGAATCGAATGAAATTTGATTTCCACACACACACTGAAGCACTCGTCACGAGTCTGTAGTAAAGATTTGATTGATTGATTAATTAATTATCACAACCCATTCTACCCCGTCACTGTGTTCATATTTTATTTTTTTTTTTAAAAAGGCTGCTGATGGTTAAACTATATAAAAATTGCACCAATGTCACATTACAGCCTAAACCCAAAAAGCAAGATGATTGCATAGCATTCATGCACAAACTATTCATTGAGAACTAACAAAAGTGTTTGTTTTCCAGTAGTTGGCAGCAATCTTCCACTAAACTATGCACATTCATGTTTTCAGCATGAATGAAAATGAGAAATGTCGATGTTCTTTAATGTGAAATTTACATAAAATGTTGCTAAAATAAACCTGTATATAAATATCATGAATAATTTCACCAAATAAATGTTTAAAATGCCATATATCCCCCCAAGACTGCACAACTGTAGAGTAAAAACATTATTTAAAAAGTGATATTACATGTGTTTAAAAAACTGACATGATTTTTGACAGAACAGTTTGCGTTAAAAATATCTGCAATTAATTAGCGAACGTTAGTATTTTACTAATATGCAATTAGATAAACTGTTCATTCGTTACATCACTTTACCTCTGTTTGTATCGCTTCCCTTTATCCCTTATCTTCCCTGCATCAGAGGGCTTCGGTCTTTTTGACACGGTGTCATGTGAATTCGGCCATCCGTCACAATCAGGCAACTTTCACCGTGTCCACACCTGGCGCGAGCGGAAAGGCCCGCTTATACGGGGGTGTTGAGTGTGTTAAGCACCCTCAAACTAAAGCAATCCTGTCTACATTGGATGTGGCGAGAGGCGACGCAACACAACAAATTCCCAACGTTAAACTGATCGCACGTTCTATATCTGACGCACTTCAAGCACATGCTAGGCGGAAGACGATATCTTATCATTACCGGTAAAAATTCTCCCCACGATAAGAATTAGCCTTCCCGCGATAATAACGATAAAGCCTAGCTGATGACGCGACCCAGAGCCGTTCCGCGACCCATTTGCAGCTCACGTACAGAGCGAAAATAACTATGCTGCGGAGTCGCCGTTAAACGAGGAGCTACCTTTACAATCTAAAACCTGTACACACAGATGTATTTTCACTCGCTGAGCACTTGAGAGATTCGCTCTTGGTCAAGCGATCCGTAAAGCGCGCTATTTCAGTTCATCTCAATGAATGCGCAGTGTGTGACGCACAGTAAACACTAGTGTGAGGCGCTTCGTGTTTCACACACACTCAAAGAGAGAGCGAGAGTCTTATACACACAGAATTGACGTGCTACATGTAAACCATATTCTTTGTTGTATTTTCCTGTACAATAACGCCGTTAATTTGGAATTATTCAGCCTTTATGAACAAGAAGAAACTAATGCGCAAACAGCATCTCATTGGCTGGCGCTCACCTGTTACTGTCCCTGTTTTGATTTCAGCAAATCAGCTCGAGCGAACGCAGACGTGATTAATATTCATGATCCCAGCAGCTCATCAATCCTTAGTGCGGTTTATATTGTTATTAGTTATAGAATTCGTAGTATTATTATCTTATCAGTATTGTTGTACGTTTTTTTTTTTACAGAAACACTGAATGACCAACAATGTCTTAAGCACCACCACCAGTCCTAAATTCAGTTAAAATGACAAATATACATTCATACTTTTTCATTCGCACGATTACCAAGTTTTATTTCAAATTACTTAAATTCTATCATTAAATTATTATTTGCATTTTTTTTTTTTTGTAATCTGAAGACATGGTTGGGATTATTACTTTTGCTGTTTGCCCCATGAAAATATGAATAAATACAGAATCTGTGTTTACATTTCAAACTTGTCATTGATTTGAATTATTGTTGTTTGTATTGTGTGATGTTTTTCAGCACAGTTGCACTATTTAAACATTACCAGCACTTTTACAGAAGAAAAGTATATCTGCAACTTTTCCATTTCTGAAAAGGCTGGTGTTTGGATTTGTACTTTTTTTTTTTTTTTTAATTCTTTTATGTAATTTGTTTATTATAGGAGTTTATTGATGATGGGTACGTTTTACTTTAGATCACTGTTTGCAGCTCTCACTTGTAGCCAAAAACATGGGGAATGGTACTAGATTTATATCGTCATTGATATCGTTATCGCAATAAGTACCAGAAAATATCGTGATATATTTTTAAGTCCATATCGCCCATCCCTACTGGGCGGGGGAAGATTGATGCGGCAGACCGGGATGAGTCTGTTTTTTGCTTTATTTGGTAATATTTCAAATGAATATTAATAAAATAGTATTAGTAATAAAATGGAAGAATTTCCCTATGGATGAGTGGCGCCTCTAGCATTTGCCTATTCCGCGGGTCGGCCCTGGTCATAATACCGTCAAACACACCGAAACTCAAAGATCTTCACGGCAACCCGTCAAAATAAAGGTTCTGTTTAACTTGAAGAAATTGTGACAGAAATATATTACTGTTGTAATGTAGAATTTAGTTACGTCTCAAATGTAATAATAATAATACTAACACTAATAATAAAATTATTATTTTTAAAACTTTATTTTTTAAGGAATAAATCACAAATTTTCTTCCATGTTTTACTTTGCACATTGTTTGACAAAAAAAAGTGTTTAATTTCATGTGATTAAAAGAAAAATTTAATTTATGTTTTATGTCTTCATTTGACTGCCAGAAAAATTGAAATACGCAACACAGAATTTCTGTTAAAAAAAAAATGTATAACAGAATTTAAAAAATAATTAACATACTTTTTGATTGTTAATTTAATTAAACCATTAAAATGGAATCCAGAAAACTCATAGAATTTTGTATTCTATGTATTCAAACGTATTTCATAAGGGCCCTAAATATGTAGTTTTAATAAAATTAATAAATTGTATAAGTTGCATGATTTCAATTGATTAGACATGCTTTTTGACTACTAAAATTTAATTTAACCATTAGAATGGAGTCCAAAAAAAATGAAAACAGAAAAAGCGGAGGAATAAAATAAAACGGAATTCATAGGGCCCCACACACACGGACCATATTTAGTCACACCACGAGTGAGAATCGCGTCATAACTAAAATAATGTGATCACCTGATAAAGGAAAACATCACAGGATGTTTAGATAAACATACCATAAAAATGGAATATTGCCGTTATTATAAATGATTTATCGGTGCACATCATTGTTTTAATAATCTTGACTCAGAATATCTTCCCTCCCTCTTGCTCAACATATCTCTGATGACGAGGGCGGGGCAACCTGTCACTTCCATGAGACCCACCAATAGCAAACCACAACCATCCAATCAATTCCCAACAGACAAAATCAAGCCCCGCCCTACATTTGTTCTTGTTCCTGAAGCGTTTCACTCGGATATACGGCACAATAGGGAAGAAAAGACGCAACTTCTGTTTCATGCCGACTTTAAATTTCCATTTGGCTAATGAAAAAATGTTTTATTTGAGCTACATTCAAAAAACATGGTTTGACACGGGTGACACAGATGTTGGTTTTGTCTGTGATGCGGGCTGATTTTTACCTTGCTGCCATCCGGTTTCTCCACCACAAACACCTCACTCCAGGCGTGAATGCCCGTCGTCTCCCGCTCACAGCCGCCCCGCCAGGTGAAGCCCGTCAGCGGCTCTTCATTCCCACCCAGCCAGAAATCTGAGCTCTGACAGAGACAGACACACAGACATGCAGATCCACTCGTGAGACTGTCACTGCTGTTTATCACCACCTGATGTCATCTGTGAAAGCAGTTTTCTGAACTGCTCCAGACACCTGTGTCCTGTATGTTCAGTGTGAGAGGTCAAGACAAACTGAATAATGCTCTCAATAGCAAAACAAAAGACTCTTTTAGACCAACACAAAACATCAGTGTTTTACAGTAAAGCACCTGGAAAGGATTAAAGCCGATCGGCGGCGTCACAAAAGCTACTCTATGAACGTTCACAGTGTGGGTGTGTGAGGAATCCGACTGTTGAGTCTGTAAAGTCTGTTGAGGTGGTGTTTCTCACCTGGTTGTACATGTATCTGAGCATGAAGTCCAGCAGGAAGGATTTGCCCTTGCGGAAGGCGCCGGCCACGGACACCACCACCACATTGAGATCTCGCACGTGCTCCTGCAGGAGGATTCGCTCCAGCGCGTCTTCGTCCAGAGAAAACTCGTGATTATCTTCATCTGCAATTACGATCTGGATCGGGCCGTGCGCCTCCACCTCGTCCAGCAGCGGTTCCTCGTCCATATCAGAGCTCATCTTTCGCCGGACATCCTCCACCCCAGACACACCTGTGCACAGAAAACAATCACATATGAACATGCGAACAGATTCCCAGTGCTCCCTGAACCTGTTCTGATGGCGCTTTTGCCATCCGATTCCTCTTAAAACCAGCTCACATTCATGTTGGGTGTGCACGGTTATGTGGTTATGATTAACCCTTTCCAAACCAGGTTTTGCGCTCATTAACACATGTAAAAAGTTGCAGCCCAATGGAAGTAAATGTTGTTAGATGTCGCACTGGTGCCTCAACCACATTGCCCAACTGATAAGAGCTGCCATTTCTGTTGCATGTGAAAAAACATCAAACAAAACGAAACTGGAACGAAACCGCAGACAGTTTATTAGCTCGGCCCAATATTTTAGACGGTGCCACGTGATCGAGATTAGCTCGTGCTGCACCGTTACTACACAGCGCTAGGAGATCCAGTGAGAAGCATTCAAATAAGTGTTAATTTCGTCAGCTATTTTTTAATTGAGTCTTAGTCCTGTGTCAAATGTGCTTTTTAGTTATATTTAGTCAACCTTGTCCTGTTTTTGTCGACTAAATGGCTTGCATTTAAGTCTAGTTTTCATCAATGAATTTATCATGCTGCATTGATAATCCCAATTATTTTGCTCAAAATTATAAAATCACAACGATTGTAAATGTATTTTTACATTTTAACAGAATTGTTGCACTATCACCTATAAGCACAAATCAAGACAATGCCGACCCATACGCATGGTTTATTTTACCACATCTAGTTTAATGATTTATTATAGGTTATTTAATCATATAGGCCTACTGGTAAAATAATTCCCAGATTGCAAAGTTTAAGTAAAACACGTGTTCTTTTAACAGAAAAGCTCTAATTGGGGGATTTAAATGATTGAAATTTGGCAAAAACAGATAGATTTTTTTGTTTTTAAGTTTTTATTTTTAAACTATTTTAGTCTCGTCTTTTTTCGTCAACGATATTGCATGTTGATAGTCACAGTTATCATTTAATGACGTTTATGTCATCTCGTCTTTGTCTCATCTTAGTCATGGAAAAAAAGGTCGTCAACGAACGTGTCATTTTCGTTAGCAAAATAAACACTAATTCAAATTCAGAGCAGAATTCTGTTACAAACCATATCAGATCAAACAGCGCTGACATGGAAACCAGGAGAGTTATAGAAGGCTTTTCAATCCACAAATCACCAACATTCACCATGGATTTAATGTAGTAACGCTAACTGTAATCATGGTATTGTGGCAGAAATAGTTGAATGCTATTGTTTTGCAATATTATGCTACTGCACTTATTAATGCATGTTTATTTCTTGGAAATGCACATTTGACAGAAAAGCACTGAGCTTGAGTTGACATACAGATAAAATTAACTTTAAGAACAGTAACGATGTAAAAAAAAAAAAAAAAAAAAAAAAATCAAATTTTTATTGGGATGCTATATTTTTCATTTTTTGTCATATTAACAATAACATTTAAATTGGATATTTAGAGCTTTGTAGTGCTGGAAAAAGTGCTCGAGTTTCACTCTCAAAAGGTTGTACGAACCCTGAGACGAATAATGAACCTCTGGGACCTCTCACCAGTGCGACCTCTAACAAAATGTAGTCGCACCAGCAGGAAAAAAGGTCGCAAAATGCCACCATTTGGTCGCAGTCTGGAGCCCTGTAATGTAGTACATGTCGTCACGTCCCAGAGGTCCTCCTCCGTCACTGGATCACTGCGTTTGTCCTCAAAAAAAGCATGAATGTGGTAAACGCAGTGACCCACATCAGACCGTCTAAAGTTACCCACAAACACAAGCGTTGGTCATGAATCTAGGGCTAAATCTAGAGGCGTAAACAGGCCAAAACCAGTTTAACAGAATCTTTGACATAAAAACACTGATTCCACTGAATCTAATGTTAATGATGGATGAGCTATATCGACAGAAAAGACTAATACATTAGTATGTGTTTCCTAGTTGCACAACCAGAACCAAATGACTATTGGGATATCTAGATTATTAGCGCATTAATAAAGTGGTTTCCTGCATGGACGCAGAGGCAGTGAGGTTATTTAAAGCATCTCATGTAGGACATGGAAAGAAACAACCCACCACTGCCCTGAACCAACACTCAACATGTAATCCTAAACTCTTTATAATCCTACACACAATATGTGCTTCTATTAGCCGAAGCCACATGAGCACATTAAGATCACTGTTAGTATCGTGTTATACAGTAAAAGCTGTTTGAGCAGATGTTAATGTAGTGATGCCACGTGAGGTCAGGACAAGGGTAAATCACTTACAAAAACATTATAACATTCATAAAATAGGCAAATTTAGGGTTCAACAGCAAGGATGGTGCGCCGTTCATCGAATCTCACTTTCACTGGAAAATGTGTAACCTAATAATCTGCTGCAATTTACTAACCAACCACTAGTGTTTTGAATTATTTTTCTACAAAAAAAAAAAGTGAATTTACAGCTGTTTGCAATTTTAAAACCTAGTGTTTTTATTGTAAAGCATAACATTTAATAAAAAAAAAATTTAATATTTAATGATTTTTTTTCAGCACGAGTACATATAAAAATGTATTTCTTTTATAAAAAAAAAAAAAAAAAAAAAGTAATGGTTTATTACAATAATACAAACACCGAAGAATAAACAAGCCTTACTGTTGTCATTTAAAGGCACAATATGTAAGATTTTTGGATTAAAATATCTAAAAGCCACTAGAACAATGTTATATATTTTGTTGACTTGTGTACATTATCCCAAATGTTTCCAAGAATGTTTAAATCCAGAGAAATAAGCAATTTTAACCAGGACACGGACCGTGCGTCGCCTATCAATGACATCATACCCGCGTTACCCTCGATTTCCAATTACCCTCGATTATTTTATTTTGTAGAAACCATGGAAACACCAAAGACGCTTTAATATATGATGTGTTTTATTAGACAGGTGAGCAACTGTTTGGATCATTCATGGACAGAAACTAATCATTGTTCTACAGCTCAACACAGTTAGTCTTATTGTTTAAATCTGGTGTTCTTGATTTACCGCGAGTACCATGTTTTACCATGCCTAATATGATCTAGCTCACTGCAGTGTGAACAAGTGTCTCATAGTAGCGCCATACAAACGCACAGAGTAGCATTATAACATAACTTTAACACACTCAAATGTGCGTAATATGATAAACAGCGCTGCGTTCCCCCACATACGCATGAGCGGAAGAAGCGGAAGCGCTCGTCTGCGGCAGAATAAAAGCTCCGCCCAATCAAGGAGTCAAGACACACCTTTGTTTGAATAAGAGACCTCTAGCTGCAAAAAATTACATATTGTGCCTTTAAAATGAGTTTGGTTCAAAAATGTTCATTTCAGCACAAGATCATCTTACAAACAAAACCCTCATAACACAGATATACGGAAGCACTGTGAGGGGAAATATTGCTCAGATATGGCAGATATTAGTCCTGGCGTAACAAGGAAACCTTCATGAATGAACATAAGAGCCACAGGCACTAGTGATCTGCTGGATGATTCTGGGTAAGTGTTTGAGCGTCTCTCTCTTTCAGTCAGAGCTCAGTAGAGTACAACGACATTTCCATACATGGAAAGAGTCCATTAAAGCAGAATACCAGAGCTGAGATTATCCAGATCAACTCAAACACACACACACACAACAAACTCAAACTCACAGAAATGAGTGAAAGCATTGATAAAACACCTCATCAGTGCCTGACAATCAATCAGCTACATTATATAGTAAACCTTGACACAAATTTCACAATTTGATTAACAAGCTTGCGATTCAATTTCGATCAATATCGATTTATTTGGATATATATCAGGTACAGTGCGTCAATTTATCTCAAGAAAAAAATACAGGAACCCTGTCAGGGCATTACTTTAATATTAAAGGTTAAAATTCACAACTGCTTTAGAAGCATTTCAACTGCACATAAGGCAGTTTTTATAATAATATCTTTAAATGACAATTATGTTTATGTATATGTTCAAAAATACATTCAATAATGACAAACAGGTTAAGTAAAATATAAAGAATATGTAATATAGTGCATATATTTATCAAAAAACACCTCTATAGAGATATTTTTCTAGCTAATAGAGGCTTTTCTGTGGTAAATGTAATGTACGCTAAATTTACGTTACATAAATTCACGAACGCTATATTTAACACAGGCTCCTCCCACCTCACGAGTGTCTCCATGCCTCAGAAATCGCTTACTGCACCTTTAATTGTTTGAATTTCGTAATAAAACTGACAGAATTTGAAAGCGACTTTGTTTCAGATCAAAAATAACGCACACTATTGTGATTATTGGATGGTAGGAGTGCTACAAATAATGTTTAGTGACGTTTTGTTTACACAGCAACTGAAAACAACAGAATAAAAGACCGATTCTTGGGATTTAAGAAATAATGTCGAGATAATGAAAATGTTATGTAAATGTAAATTTAATGATAGTAATTTCTAATTTACATAATTCAATAATAAACGACATAATTCAACATATAATCCCCAGAAACGGTCATACAACCTTTACACAACCCTCCAGAAACACAACACGAACCTGTCAGAACTAAAGCCAGTGACTGACAGTAAATCAGCTCTATATATGATTCAGTCTCTATTGATTTCACTGATTTATTTATCTGAAATCTCCAGTTGTTTGTTTGCTGTCAGAGATATATTTTCTATATTCCCGTGTGGCCTAATAAACAAACCACTGAAACAGACACTCGCACTGAAATATTAAATGTATAAACACTCATATAGAGCTTTAACAAGAACAAACACTCACGATAATGACATCAAATCAAATCGATCCGTCGGTCGCTTGTGAAATCATCCTCAGGTGATTTTTCAGCCTGATTTCATTCACCGATTTTTGAAATTAACGGCCAGATTTCACTCCCCGCGCTCTCACACTGACTGACATCTTTGATTTACTGATGTTTTATCATTGTAATGCTGTATGAATTAATTCTGTTATTATTGATTTTACCGCAGCGCGATCGCTGGCCTGCACGCGCCTCCCGCCAAACGGCCAGGACGCGATGCTCGCGCTCCGCTGCCGTTAAACCGGCACTGGCCGTTAAAGCGCGCACACAATCGCGCTGTCTCCCGCCGGGTTTACCTTCGTTATATCGGCTAATTGTGCAGTTCTGTCCGGTGTGATTCCGGTGCTTTAAGCTGCTCTCCTCCGCCATCTTGACCCCCGTTCAAAATAATCACACGCGCTTGACGTCACGAACGCCGCTACACTCTTGCGCGTTCCTTTATCACGGCCGCGCGCGGCGCGTTCACGTATCCATGTGCGCATACATTACTACCTCAACATAGAATTCATCATATATTAATAATGAACGTGAATTACTATGGAAGATAAGAGAAATAAACGCAGAATTATTAGATATAAACTCGTGATTGCGAGAGAAAGTCAGGAATTGTGGGATAAAAATCACGGAAACTAGCTTCTAAATTATTCACATTCACTCATGAATAATTCATGAGGTTGAAGTCGCTTTTATTTATTTTAGAATGATTGCGATACTATTATACTTTTTAATCCAGTTTTTCTCAGTTGTTTACACACAAATACTGGTACTTGAGACACAATGACCACAACATGTAACTCATGCGCCAACCCCTGAACCAATCCTGCTGAACTACAAGCACAATTCCTGCTTTACACTCAAACTGCAGTTCTAAAACACACTTTTTTCAAAACACTACACACAATTCTCTGCATTTGGCACAATTTTCATGCAGAAAAAATCTTGTTTTCACAAGGAACACACTGCCATTCAAATATGCACACGGCCTCATCACATGGGCAAACACCTGTCACACAGTTTTACAGTTAGCAAACAGAGCTTTAGCATAAAAGGGCAGCAGGTGAGCTCTTTTTTTTTTACTGTAACTGTATACAGTCAATTCTTCTGTTGCTTTGTATGTAGACCACTGTATGTGCAACTTTGTGTTGGTTGGGATGTACACTGTGTACATTGTTTTTGTGGGAAAAATAAAATATATTTGTTACCGTGTATTTGTGTGTTCGGAGTATAAAAACAATATTCTCAAATATTTTACAACACACTTATGTATGTACTGTCTGTAGTAAGTGTAACACTGAACCAAAAAAGACCTAAGTCCATTCATCATAGTGTTTTACACTGAGCACATCAGTGTTCAACTGGCTCTCATAAATGTCTATTCATGTGATGGTTTGTGTGTGTCATTTGAAAACAAAATACCATTTTGAGAAGAAATAACATTGTTTTGAATGTAAAGTTTCATTTTGCAGGAGAATTGAGGGGTTTTGCCCATTGTGTGTGTGTTTTTTGATTTGTGTGTAGAGTTCTGAGAGTATGAGGCATGCTTTCAGAAAATGTGTGCAAACAATCGAGAAAAACAGTTTTAATTATTTTGTTGTATTTTTGTCATTTGTATTACTTTTTAAAAATATTTCTGTATAGTTTTTATTAATTATTATCTAGTTTTAGTTATTTTAGTAGGACTACATCGACTTAAACTAAATGAAAATGGGAAATATCAGCTTTTACGAGTTTATAATCAGGATTCCTGCACATTCCACACAGATTTGAGTATTATTGTGTGTGTGTGTGTGTGTGTGTGTGTGTGCGTGTGTGAGTGAGTGCATGTGTGTGTGAGTGTATTTGTGTGTGTGAGTGAATGTGTGTGCGTGTGAGTGTGTGAGTGCATGTGTGTGTGTGTTAGTGTGTGTGTGTGTGTGAGTGAATGTGTGTGTGTGTGTGAGTGAATGTGTGTGTGCGTGTGAGTGCATGTGTGTGTGTGTTAGTGTGTGTGTGTGAGTGAATGTGTGTGTGTGAGTGCATGTGTGTGTGTGTTAGTGTGTGTGTGTGTGTGTGTGTGAGTGAGTGAATGTGTGTACGCGTGTGTGTGTCACATGTGTGATCAGGCATATGCTGTAGATGTTCTGTGTGACACGTGAATCTTAGTTTCACACAACACACACTTGTTTGTCCGGCTGCTTTTGTCCTGCAGTGCTGCTGACGCGTGTCCAGAGGTCAGAGGTCACAGATCCTCCATCATGTGAGTAAACAAGAACTGTTTACTGAGACTTCCATCGTTTGTAAATATCACAATAATAAAAGGTATGATAACCTTAATAAAATCTCTGAATGTCACTTAAGTGAATGTTCGAGTTGGACAAAAAAAATGAAAAATAATTTTGTCTAAAATTTACATCCATTATTTAAAGCTTTAAAATGAACTCAATATTAAAAATGTAAAAGTGTAAAAATGTTACACTAATAAAAAACGGACTAAGTTTTTAGAGCATGTCAATTTAATGTCAGAAAGACTTGCAGATGTTTAATTTTGAATGGAAATGTAAATCAGGACAGACAGTAAATTTTGGTCCCTGAAATCAGAACCAAATTATATATGTCTTATAATGTTCGCTGGGATATTATCTATATGCCCTAACCTTCATAGAAACCCGTGCATGTTATTAGATTTAAATATAAACACCATTTGGCTGATTTATGAGCATTTTTAACACAAAATGTTGTCAGTTACCATGATATTTCAATATATTAGCCCTCACTGTAAAAAATGAATCTTGCAATGTAGTCTTGTAATTTTCATTAAAAAAAAAAATAAGGTGGTAATTAAAAATACTGTGTATATTTTATTAATAAAATTGTGGTTCAGTCTTTTATATATTGAGAACATTTCACTAATAAAACCAAGAAATACATTTTCCAATTTTTTTAAGGAAACAAACGGTTTTAAGGCTTGAATTGAGGAACCGATTAAGCTAATAAAATTAATAGTGCTGGGCAATCGATTAATCGCATCCAAAATAAAAGTTTGTGTTTACATAATATATATGTGTGTGTATGTATATACTATATATATATTTAATTTATCTTATATATAAATATAAATATTTTATATATAAACATAACATATTTTTCTTAAATATATACATGCATGTGTGTGTATTTATATATTCATAATAATTATACACAGTACACACACATATATTATGTAAACACAAACTTTTATTTTGGATGCGATTAATCAATTGCCCAGCACTATTAATTTTATTAGCTTAATCGGTTCCTCAATTCAAGCCTTAAAACCGCTTAAGTTTCCTTAAAAAAATTGGAAAATGTATTGATTGCCCAGCACTAAAAATTAAGTAAAAAAGGCTACCTATTTATTTTAAGAGAATTAGTTCAATTATGCGATTTTATTTAGAGACGTTAGTTCCCAGCATGCTTTGCATATGGCTGGAAATGGAGAGTAAATATTAAAATTAAGTGTTATTTTATGTGATTTTGAGTGAAAGGAAAAAGGTCATTTCCATTCACTCTAAATCCCCCAGTTTTGAGAGTCAACCTAAAATAAAAAAGCAAATTTCACTAAAAATATTAAATTAATTGTGTCATAGACTAAATAATTTAGGTGATTTTACATGATTTATTCAGGACTCCATTAAAGAAATTCTTAAAAACTACTCAAAAATATCATGTGTAATATTGTTACCATAATGTTTTTAAGTAAACGGCACATAACATTTTTTCAGTGATACAGCGAAACCTCAACACACAGAGAATGAAACCAGACAGACTTCAGTTCTGTCACATCATGTGGAAAACAGTGTTATAATGAGAAGAATCATCAACTTCTTCAAGTTCTTCTTTCACAGGATCCAAACGTCACTCATTTTCTCACACTTTCCAATTAATTTATGCGACTTTTTCAGACATTAGTGACGACTGTCAAGCCTTTTAATGGAGTCTTCCCAATGCACAAAATGTTCTTTAGATTATCAGAGAAGAGGAAAATTATTCTTTTAAGAACCGTTCACTGAAAAAATCATCATGAAAGAATCATCTTTCAGATCTTTATTTTTAAGAGTGTTCTGTTATATGGATATAAATTGTCAGTCTTACTATTTCAACTGCAAATGATTCAGTGTGTGACTGAACTGTCCAAATGAATCACAATGTCAGACCTTTTCACAAACCTGTTTGATCGATTAGATCATAAACAATAATTGATTTACAAAGCTAGCATCACTAGTTCTGAACAGAGCGCTAGTCGCTCTCTGCTGTCTCCGACGACGACATCTTTATCCTGTGTCGGCCACCGTAGCTTCTCTATGTGCTTCGAAAGGGAGGGGTGAGCGCTGGGTGAGTGCAACTCACAACCTCACCGCTAGATGCCGCTAAAATCTACACAGTGCACCTTTAAGCACTGTTAATGCGCTGGATTTTTTCTTTTTTTTTTAAATTTCAAATGCATTTCATTTGTCATTAATTTACTTCCATAGGATTTATCAGTGATGTTTCACTGGGGCTTGTGCATCAGTGAAAAGATACACTCCTATGACTTTTCCACTTTTGAAATCCTGCTGTAAGGACTGGTTTTTAAAAAACTTCGCTGATTATTGTAGGTTCATTAGTGCTGAATGCTAGGAATCGTGTGTCCGGTTTAAGAATCGAGGGAACATTCCACTGTATCATTTTGCAAACATGTGACTTTTAAAAGTGCTGTATATATGAATGACAGCTGGTGGTTGAAATGGGTACTGCAGTCCAAATTCAAAATATTGTTTGCCCCGCCCCCTCCTCCTCAGACTCGACGCTCACGCGGGTTGCCAGTTTGAGGACACGCAACAGGAGCGAGCGCAATTGCCAATGGAAGGCGAGGAGACTCACACACTGTATGTTGATGAGTTGATTTTTCCGCGTTTTAAACACAATGCGATGTGTTTTCCACGAACTGGCAACCTGTGTCGAAATACTATTGGATAAACTGGAGGCGAGCGGTATCGCACAGACCAAAACAAAAACAGACATTCCGACACGGAACGCACATTTCAAAGTAGAAATAAGCTGTAGCTTTGTTTTTCAGAGAAACGAGTATGTGAACTCAGCATGTTTCCTAAATATCTGCAAACATATGATGGTATTTTTATGCTTTAGTACAGTCAAAAACTTACAGCACCTTTAATGATGTATGAATAACATTTTTGTACATTATTAAAGACCAGATAACTCTGAACGAAGGTTCTATTAATGTTACTAAGAACGTTTATTCATAACTTTGAGAGAACCTTGCCAGAACGACCCGATTACACAAACACGCTTCAGGAAGAGTCATCTCTTTTGTTCCATGATGAAGTGATCTGCGTCCTGAGAGACTGAAGAGCCAATGAGGTCAGACATGACAGCTGAGATAAAGAGAGCGCAACCTCATTGGCTGAAGCAGATGCAAACGAACCAATCAGGACGCAGCGCTGTCTTCATGTTCCCTGTGGTAAACGGCATGGGACGAGCTGCAGCTGAACGCTTCATGTGTAAAACACACACTTCTTCTTCATGCAGTGAGAGCTGGACAGAAAGAAGGTCAGACTAAAGTAGGACACGGACTGCAGCTGACATAAAAACGCTTCATGAGCCACTGGAACAGGACCTGAGGGTTTGCTTCAGATGATTTTGACGAGCCACTGTCACACTTCTACTGATTCAAGCTGCTTTGAGTTCTGTAATGTGAAGACGGGTTAAAGGGGGCCTATGCAAAATTCACTTTTACATGTGTTTAAACATAAATGTGTGTCGGCAGTGTGTGCACACAACCACCCTATAATGGTAAAAATCCACCCACTCCTCTTTTTTAATCACATAAATCATAAGCAGTGTCTCAGAATAAGTTTCTATGCAGTGTAACCACATATGCTTAGGCCCCGCCCATGACTGCAGACAGACTCCGCCCCATTATCATAGACCCCACCCATGACTGCTGATGGACTTTGCCCTATTAGTATAGACCCGCCCATGACTGCTGACAGACTCCGCCCCATTAGCATAGGCCACGCCCTCAGTTAACTGTACACAGTCCGCCGTTTATCTCCTCGCCAGAGCATTTAAGTAAGAAATGTATTCTTATTAAAGCTACTAAAGTTATTCAGTCGAGAGCAGTGAGTGAGTGACAGCATATATAGCAGTAGGTACTGTATATTACACTGCTTTCACTTTAATACACAGATCTAATACACACATGCCATTTCTTTACATTCACAGACATAACGACTGTGTTTATGTGTTTTCGACATAACCTTGTGTGTGTTTGACCGTTCAAGCGCAATAAGACGTGAAAGAGAACTTAGTTTGATACTCACGGGATGCTCCGTCTGACGTCTAGCGTTCTGTGCATGTGCTTCGAGTGTGTGCGCTCAGAAAACCATATATCAGAAGTTTAGACTGATATGGCTTTAAAACACATGCAGATCATAAACTCTCATGGTGATGAAGAACTGCAATGTCACGTGAGCGTGATAGAGATGATCATCAAAACCAAACAGATGTTTTAGTGTTTGGCAGAGTATCCGAGGCACGAGCTGTACAGGCTCCGCCCTCTTGTGGAAAGGGGGAGGGAGCAGCAGCTCATTTGCATTTAAAGATACATGCACGAAAACAGCATGTTTTTCCTTCCACTCAGAAATGGACATTTATAAGTACAACATGGTATAATAAATGATCTGTGGGGTATTTTGAGCTAAAACTTCACAGACACATTCTGGGGACACTGAGACTATGAGATATTACATCTTGTAAAAAGAGGCATAATAGGCCCCCTTTAAAACATAAAATAATAATAACACATCTGCCGAATAATGAATAATGTCAAAGATATTACTGAGGGTTTCTGCTGCAACAGGACTCAATAATCATGTTAAGCTGTTAAACTCATGTTCTAGAGTCTTGTATGATGAATGACAGACAGCCGTGTGACCTGCAGATGTTTTAATGACTGCACATGCTCACAGTGAACTGCTGATGTGTTGATGTGTCAGTTACACACATGAACTAATAATAATAATAATAATAATAATCATCATGTTC
Source organism: Coreius guichenoti (assembly GCA_039654105.1). Classification (NCBI taxonomy): domain Eukaryota; kingdom Metazoa; phylum Chordata; class Actinopteri; order Cypriniformes; family Gobionidae; genus Coreius; species Coreius guichenoti. The sequence goes on along the minus strand of CM077188.1, from coordinate 1,418,405 downwards.
CTCTGGCTGCAGCCGCTGAAGAGCCGAGACACAGATCTGACCATCCGGCCGGTTACACCAGCTGTGCACGAGTTACAGTAAAACTAGGGTTGTTAAGGTGTTGAAAGGACACTCAGCTAACAGGGAACGTTTTCAGAATGCGTTGGCAACGTTCTCTCAAAGTTATGCGCAAACGTTCTTCCAGTAACATTAATATAACGTCCGTCTTTAATAATGTTCTCAAAACATTAACACAAAACAAGGTTTCTGCAGGTTTTATGAAGTTTAATGTAAGACTTTTTTAAGAGCAAGTAAAGAAAATGTAAGGGAACACTAAAATCTCTAATATGGAATATATTGGAAATTTATATGGAATAATTTTTACTGTACCTTCTGAAAAAAACTTTTGCCTTGTTTTTCCAGTGCAATTGTCTAAAGATGCATTTACTTGTGATGCAAAATGACATAAAATATGAATTCTGAGAAAAATACTAAAATGAAGTGAATTTATGACTAAAACAAGAACAAATATCTACCAATCGGATCAGAAAAATCAACTTAATTCAAAGGGAAGTTTTCATAACTCATTGACAGATATTTGTTCTTGTTTTAAGCATAAACTCACTTGTTCAGTTTCATTTTACATTTGCATCTCATGTAAATGCATCTTGATTTAAAGATGTTTAGATATTTGTATTGGAAAACAGGACAAAAATACTGAGGAAGATATTAATTTTTATTAATGTCATGACTTTATGAATTTAAGAATTTATGCTCTGATTCAAGACCTTTTTAAGACCCGCAAAAACATAGCTTGTGGAACGTTTTAGTTCATCTAACGTTTTTTAAAGGTGCAGTAAGCGATTTCTGAGAAACGCTGATATTTGAAATCCCCAAAACAAACACGCCCCTACCCAAAAGATCACACCCCTATCTTGATAGCTCCACCCCATCATGAAAACACTATGCAGCACAAGCACCTCCCCCCTAAAGGAGTGGACACGCCCCTTACAAGTGTGTTTTGGCGCTCGGACTGTTCCACCTTCAACAGCGTTTCTCAGAAATCGCGTACTGCACCTTTAAATGCTATTTGTTTCAGAGAACATTCAAAAGTAACGTTCCATAATGTTTGAAGAATGATACAATGAAATTTTAAAACCGGACGTTTTCAGAGAACATTTAGAAATAATGGGAATGTTAACAAAACATATTTTTGTTCGATGGGAACTACATAGTTACTAAAGCCTCCGATCAGGAATAAAACAGCAGAAATGATGTCATGAGCTCATGATGATGATGATGATGGTGACATTCACACTCGTTTATATTTTAAAAAAGAGACTGTGAATAACTGCCTCGATTGTGGCCCAATCAACACATAAATTACATTTACAAATATTAAAACATAAATTTATATAATTCTTTTTAGGGATGCACCGATATGAAAATTTTGGTCGATACCGATAACCGATATATTGGCCGATAAATCTAAATCCATATTTTTATATAATTTTTGAGAGCCTGATTACAAAAACAAAAGGCTCTCCATTAAAAGCCATGTCCCAAACACACAATTATAATGTTTTTTATAATAATTTTATGTAGACTTAACTGTATTTTCCCCTTATGAAGTGATTCCAATCATATTTCAAGCAATTCAGAACCATCATGGCGAACAGTGCGCATCTGAATACATTATTTATCGGCATTTATTGGCCAAATGTTCATATATCAGGCCGATAACGATAACATTAAAAATTAAATTATATCGTCCGATACCGATATGGTGGCCGATAGTATTTTATTGCCCTTTGTTAATTTTAGATACAGTTCCTTTATATTATTTACATATTTGAAAATATGAATTATTTTATTTTATGCCTATTTTCCCTGCTAGAAATTTTACATTCCCAGAACGTCCCCGCTGGTGTCAAGGACATCGCCTGGTAACGTTCCGAGACGGTCATGATGTGGAGTTCTTTAAAGGGTTGGGGGACGTTATTTGGCGGACCTTCAGGGAACATTCAGGATGTTCTGGGAACGTTTAGGGGACCATTACTATAGGACGTTCCCTCTAGGTCTCTACACTACATTCCCATAAGGGACCAACCTAGAATGGTATTTTTTGGTCCTATGCAGTAATCACGTTTACTGAATGCTTTCAGAACATGTTTGTGTGAATCTATGTAAATGAGGGTCAGAAAAACACAGGATTTGCACAAAAGTTGCTTCTCAAAGATGGATCAATACCAACTGTTTGTCCAACTTCATATCCAGAACACGCAAGTACTTCACTTTATAATGTGTGTTTGCAAATCGCCTTTGTGAATGTGCTAATGTGGCTAAACATTGTCTCTTAATGTATTCACAGAGACCAGAGCTTGTTATTTTTAGCCCGAAAATGCTCACCGCCTGTACAATTCAGAAGCGCACTTTCATTACTATATTAATAAAACTAATGTCATAGCTCTGATCTCTGTGAATACAGAATATTAGCCGTCAGCGTCCTAACAAGCACATTCACAAAATAAAATATGCGGTACTTACATGTTCTGAGTTGGATAAACAGTTGGTATTGATCCATCTTTGAGAAGCAACTTTTGTGCAAATCCTGTGTTTTACTGACCCTCATTTGCAAAGCAGCCCAGTGTACATTAATTCACACACACATGTTCTGAAATCATTCAGTAAGCGTGATGGAAGGACCTAAATAGGACCAAAAAATAACATTCTAGGTTGGTCCCCTAAAGGTCCTGCAAACGTTATGGGAATGTAGTGTAGAGATAAGATATGTTGCAGCGCAGTCCCGAATGAAACGTCCCATCGGACTAACAGGGAACCGTATGAGAATGTTCTGTTAATGTCCCAAATGTCCTCTTTGTAATATTTTAGGAACTTTTGGGGAACGTTGTGCAAGGTCGCGAGAACGTCCCCTCCTACGTGGGTTTGCATCGCTTTCAATGGAAAAGTAATGTATCATCGCTGACGGTTGAGATCGCAAAGACTGCAATGAGATAAACTACAGGCTTCTTATTGGATCAATAACGGTGAAAATCTTTTAATCTCTGCCTTGAGAACAAATGGAGCAGCTGGAGTAAGAACAGAGGACGTTACAAACTAACTAGTGGTTATTAAGCGACTGTACGGTACAGCTGGTGAAACCCTGAGCGTGTGTCTGGATCAGGGCTGCAGTCGATCTAACTTACTGACATCGATCAAAGTCTCACAATCATCTAACCAAACTCAGAACTACAACAAATGCACAGACAGACTACAGGTCATGTGACTAGTCAAGCCGGCAGGTGGTCCTTTAGTCTCTAGTAAACCCCTGCTGCTGTACACATAAATAATAAACCACACGTGGTCCATGTTCTCTGTGTCATGCACACATCAGTTCGGCTCTTCACTCATTCATTCGTTCAGTGTTTTAGTTCAAGTCGTGTTTATCGTGTGTCGTCCGGTCAGAACAGACGAGGAAAACGCCATAAAAACAAATTCAACAAGCAGATAAATGGATCGGAACAGCCTGCGTCGTTCATCGGCTCTTCCTGTGTTTTCCGTGGTCCCGCTGTCAGTGACATCATCGTAGTTTACATCCAGAGTGTGTGTGTGTGTGTGCGTGCATGTGTGTCAGTTTCCTGGTTTGATTTACAGATGAAAAAACAAAGACGACAGAAACCGAAGGAGATTGAGCGGCTCCGGCTCAGAGATGTGAGGAGGTGGAGAAGCACAGCTTCAGCGTGTACGGGTTTGAGCCATCTGAAACACAACAACAACACGTCACAGATTACTGACAACACACACACACTGTTACAGCTTCAAGAGGAACGTTCATGCTTTATCCCAGATCCTGAAACCTATCCTTCCCCTCATATTCTCCATTGTTGCGGCTCCTCTCTTTCCAGTCTGTCAGTAACGCTCTGTTTAGTTCCTGTCTTTATGAAGCCCCGCCTTCTGAAAAGCACAGTGTGCTCTGATTGGTCAGCTGGAGCAGTGTGTTGCGATTGGTCAAGCGCTGTCCCGCCCCTTACCATAACCGCCAGTTTCAACACACTACTAACTCAACCAGCCCCTTTATTCTGTGTATTAATTATTTAAATGAGGAATATTGTGTGTGAGTGTGTATGTGTGAGTGTGTGTATGTGTGAGTGTGTGTATGTGTGAATAGATCTCAGTCTCCTATTAAATATAGTTTGAATATTTTAATCTATTTTAATATTTTGAATATATTCCGGGAACAGACACACACACAGACACACACACACACACACACTGACACACACACACACACACTGACACACACACACACAGAGACACAGACACACAGACACACACACACACACACAGACAGAGACACACAGACAGACAGAGACACACAGACACACGTGTACGTGTGAGTGTGTGTGTGTGTGTGTT
>CM077188.1:1409010-1411510 GCA_039654105.1 Coreius guichenoti | reverse complement strand
TGTGAAATCAATGACTGCTGTAATCAATCAATATTTTTTTCCTCTTTTAGAAAGTCGTAGAAACACTATTATGGATTTTCTATTGGAGCAAATGGGAACACCAAAATGATATTTGCTGCCGTCTCCCGTTCACTGCTATAGAAGTTATTATGACGTCCATTATGAAACAGCTTCAGTTTCAGCCATAAGCAGCTTTACAGCTCATAATTCAGCTCAGTGTCGATGTTGCAAACTTAATGAAACTCATGACTCACGTTTGGCGTCAAACACTTTGTATTTGATGAATCCTGGGACGTCGTGTTCTGTGCATAACTGCAAAACAACAGAACAAGATCAGTGTGGCTTACAGTTACAGTACAGCAGAGGACGCGGCGAGACTTCTACAGCCACTTATGAATCCTGTAATCTAACCCGAACAGAACAGTTTACTTTATTTTATACCACTGTTACAATGAGGTTTTGTCAGATGTAACTCACTTCTGGGGAAACATTTGTCTGCAAAACTGTGTTAGTTCAACCTTTCAGATAACAGATTCATATAGAAACTGATGAGCTCATGCTTATTTATGCTCTGATTAATTCAACACGGAAACTCATTTCTGCCACATAAGAAAAAAAAAATCATGCTTTGGTAAATCATAATTATGACATAAAAAGAAACTGAAATCATGACATTCTACATCATATTTATGAGATTAAATGTTGAAATAATGACATAGTAAGTAATAATTATGAAATGAGGAAGTGGGTTCTATGACATAAAAAGTTGACATACTAAAACGAAATTGTGACAAGTTGAAATTCAAAATTATTACTTAAAATTATGACAAAAATTTGACATACTAAATCGAAATCATGTCAAAATTATGACATGAAAAGCCAAAATTATTACTTAAAAAGTCATAATTATGACATAAAAAGTTGAAGTTTGACATACTAACTCGAAATTATGACACTAAAAAGTCAAAAGTTATTACTTAGCCATAATTATGATATAAAAAGTTCAAAATTAAGACATTAAAAAGTCAAAATTATTACTTAGCCATAATTATGATATAAAAAGTTAAAAAGTTGACACTAAATCGTATGTTTAGTATGTCATTTTGGTATGTCATAATTTTGACTTTTTCATTTTTCGACTTTTTAAGTCATAATTTTGACTTTTAAGTCATTATTATCTTAATATCTTAGAGCTGGGCGATAATATAGTTATATATTGTGATGATATAAACGATCAAGCAGTTGAGATTTGCTATATAGTAAATGTGTGTGGATTAAGTTGGACGTACTCATATTCCTAACTTGCTATAAAGAGCTGTGCAGTGATACACACTATATTGCCAAAAGTTTTGGGACGCCTGCCTTTACATGCACATGAACTTTAATGACATCCCATTCTTAATCCGTAGGGTTTAATATGGAGTTGGCCCACCCTTTGCAGCTATAACAGCTTCAACTCTTCTGGGAAGGCTTTCCACAAGGTTTAGGAGTGTGTTTATGGGAATTTTTGACCATTCTTCTAGAAGCGCATTTGTGATGTCAGGCACTGATGTTGGACGAGAAGGCCTGGCTCGCAGTCTCCGCTCTAATTCATCCCAAAGGTGTTCTATCGGGTTGAGGTCAGGACTCTGTGCAGGCCAGTCAAGTTCCTCCACACCAAACTCACTCATCCATGTCTTTATGGACCGACGCTTTGTGCACTGGTGCGCAGTCATGTTGGAACAGGAAGGGGCCGTCCCCAAACTGTTCCCACAAAGTTGGGAGCATGAAATTGTCCAAAATGTCTTGGTATGCTGAAGCATTAAGAGTTCCTTTCACTGGAACTAAGGGGCCAAGCCCAACCCCTGAAAAACAACCCCACACCATAATCCCCCCTCCACCAAACTTTACACTTGGCACAATGCAGTCAGGCAAGTCCCGTTCTCCTGGCAACCGCCAAACCCAGACTCGTCCATGGGATTGCCAGACAAGCGTGATTGGTCACTCCAGAGAACACGTCTCCACTGCTCTAGAGTCCAGTGGCGGCGTGCTTTACCCCACTGCATCCCATGCTTTGCATTGCACTTGGTGATGTAAGGCTTGGATGAGCTGCTCGGCCATGGAAACCCATTCCATGAAGCTCTCTACACACTGTTCTTGAGCTAATCTGAAGGCCACAGAAGTTTGGAGGTCTGTAGCTATTGACTCTGCAGAAAGTTGGTGACTTCTGCTCACTGTGACCCTCAGCATGCGCTGACCCCGCTCTGTGATTTTACGTGGCCTATCACTTCGTGGCTGAGTTGCTGTTGTTCCCAATTGCTTCCACTTTGTTATAATCCCACTAACAGTTGAGCGTGGAATATTTAGTAGTGAGGAAATGTCAGGAATGGACTTATTGCACAGGTGGCAACCTATCACGGTACCACGCTTGAGTTCACTGAGCTCCTGAGAGCGACCCATTCTTTCACAAATGTTTGTAGAAGCGTCTGCATGCCTAGTGCTTGATTTATACACCTGTGGC
>CM077188.1:1377776-1398510 GCA_039654105.1 Coreius guichenoti | reverse complement strand
GAAACAGAGCCTCAGAATGAGCGAATGACGCCGGTTTTCTGTTCATTAATCGAGTCATTTGTGCTCTGAATATGATCCATCCCACATGTGGAATATGAGAATTAAACCATGATTTTACCAGATGTTTCCGAACTTCTCCAAGGCCTCGACCAGGTCAGCCTCCACCACAGACTCACACAATCCACGCACGTGAACGACGGGAGACGGGGCGATGCGGTGTGTGTCCGAGCCGTTATCCTGCGGGACGACACACACAACATCATCAGCCATAATTATATCATACAAAATGTCATATTAAACATGACATTAAACATACAAGTTTAAAACCATTAAAAATGTAATAAATTTGAAAAATTAATATCAATAAATAATTTGAAAAGAAAAAGCATTCAAATAAAAATGAATCATAAATATGTAAAATAAATAAATAATTTAAAAATAAAAACAATCAATATAAAACACTTACTGAAAATGTAATAAATAATAATGTAAAATTAAACAAATTCTTTTTTTTTAAACCCTTAATAAAAATATATTTTATTTGTTGACCTGCATGTCATGTGACCATTAACCAACATCAGAGAACTGTGATGTTCCTGTTTCACACACACACACGCACTCACACACACACACACACACACGCACGCACTCACACACACACATTCACACACACACACACACACACACACGCACGCACTAACACACATGCTCACATACACACACACACGCACGCACTCACACACATGGTCTCACAAAAAATAGTCCAAAAAAATAGGACTGTTATAAATATTGATAATAATCATAAATGTTTCGTGATCATAAATCATATCAGAATGATTTCTGAAGGGTCATGTGACACTGAAGACTGGAGTAATGATGATAAATTCAGCTTTGATCACAGGAATAAATCACACTTTACTATATATTCACATAGAGAACAGCTGATTTACACTGGAGTAATATTTCACTGTTTTACTGGATTTATGATCAGATAAATGAGCAGAAGAGACTCTTTCAGGAGCATTAAAACATCTGACCGACCTCAAACCTGTGTACACTAGAACACATCAAAGATGAATCTCTTAAATCAAATCTGATCAATCTAAAATGATCAAAACCTTTCATTAAAAAATCTGAGAATAATTCAGATGATTTTCCCAATGCATGAACTTTGATGTTCTGAAGTGAGTGTGTGTGTGTCCAGATGTTCAGCTGTGGAATCATGGGACAGTTACTCTCACAAACATGTAAACAACATCATCTCACATGAGACAGGAAGAGAGCACCTAGCAACCACCCAGAACACCTTAGCAACCACACAGCAATGTGCTAAAAACGGCATCAGTAAAGATCATTTTCCATCGAGTGTTTCTCCGTTCATCAGATCCTCTGCAGAAGTGTCACTCAATACACATCAATAGCATCAGTGCATCTAAAACGAGTGCAGTGACAGAAGCATGTGATGCTGAAACCACATCTGCATGTGCACCTTTATTTCTGCAGGCATCAAACTCTCTTTCCATTCTCTGTTTTTGCAAAACTCCCGAATGTTTGCTGACCACAGAGATCAACAGCGCTGGCACCTCCATGCCTTCGGTCTCACACACACATCAAGAACATGAACAACGACTGATTCACTCACAATCAGGTTATTATCGTCAACTCAAACTCAATTCAACCATAAAACACCCCAAAAAACATTTTTTGTTGCTTGACATAAACTAAACGTTAACTGAAATAAAATTAAATATTAAAAAAATTATTTCATTTCTCATTTCCATTTAGAATGAAACGATGTACTAAAATAATTCCGTTTTTTTCAGTTTTAATTTTTTTTATACTCCATTTTAATGGCTATTAAATTAAACTAAACTACATTAAATTAAATTAAATTATTTAGCAATCAAAAAGCATGTCTATTTAATTGAAATCATAAATCTTATACAACTTAACAACAATTTATTAAACGTTTTACAAAAATTACATGTTTAGGGCCCTATTTTTTACCAAATTCTGTGTTTTCTGTTTTAAGTTTTCTGGATTCCATTTTAATGGATTAATTAAATTGTAATAATCAAAAAGCATGTCTAATTAATTGAATTCATCGTCAAAATAAATAAATAAATAATTTATTAATTAAAAAAAAAAATCCAGAAATTCTGTTGTATATTTTATTTTATTCTGGCAATTAAATGAAGGCATAAAACATGAATTTAATTGATCTTTTAATCATATGAACTTAAAGCTGCAGTCCGTAAGTTTTGCCTCTTTTTCGCCATCTCTGTTTGAATCCTGCAATTGCAGTTATTTGTTGAATTATCATCTTTACGTGGGTTGTGCGTCGGCACGGCTCCTCAGCACGGATGAATCTCATGTTGTGAGGAGTGTGTGTGGCTGTCATTCATTCACTGCACCGGTGTGGATACCGTACTTCAGAATCACAGATTCTACATCTTGGAAGTGCGACCAAAATAATAATTTTCACCAGAAAATATCATCTGAACAAGTAAGTCTTAGGGCTGGGCGGTATATCGAGTTTGTACAATATATCGATATATTTTTTTTATAAACGACATGGATTGAGGCAATACCGTTTATATCGATATACAGTAGTTTGATACGAGCGCATTTGAAAAATAGCGGAGGACGCAGAGTGCATAATCCAATTTGTCCTAAACATGACGCATACTTTATATTAAGGGCTTCAAAATAACTGGTAAGATATAGTTAACGCGTTTAAATCAGCAGACGCTCTGACAGATACATGTGCAGACTGACAGACTCGCGCGTTTGAGATGTGGTGCTTTCCTCAGTGCATAACTTACGTCTGTAAATGTTAGAAAGTCATGCAAATATGTCCATTTTGTTGTCAGGAGAGGCCGAGCCTTCTGCATGTGAATCTCCGCTACAATTCAGGCTTCCGTGAACGAGCGCCGCCGCGTGCATGCGCGCCAAACAGACGGTGCGCAATAATTCGGACTAAAATATACATATTGCTAAAATATTTGTTGTTGGACCTACAAGTAAGTGTAATTTTATGAAAGTGACCATTATAATGGGGTAATAAAATGTAGGCTACTATAATTAGTCTGAGCTTTTGTTTTTATTTTCATTTTTATTTTATTGAATTTAAAAAATAAAAATTATTTTTGTTTTTAGGTTGATAGAATACAATAGAATGTTACAATGTACATTGTAACATTTATTACATTCACTATATTAGTTTTCATAGCCTTCAATATCAACACTGGATATAGAATGTGGATGTGAAATAACTTTTTTTTTTTTAAATAAATACTTATTTTTTTATCCAAACAGAAAAATACTGAGATATATACCGTATCGCCATTTAACCAAAAAATACTGAGATATGATTTTTTTCGCCCAGCCCTAGTAAGTCTGACACTTTTGTTCTGACCAACTGAGAAGAAAAAGCATTACAATAAATCGTGCTACCAACGGTGATTAAATCACATCAAACCGTGCAAATTATTATTATTGTTATACTTTGTTCTCAAATTCAAACATCAGCATTGCGTGACTGTGTATTTAGTGTGTATTAGCATGTATTAGCGTATTACCTGTAGATTTCAGTTTTTGTACAGTCTAATCTGCTTTTGACTACGGGTGAACCGTTTGAATCGCTTGGTCCTTTCTGGATTACAATCCGCCATCAAAATGATAAATTTAATTATTCCAGCTGCTGTGAGAAAAGACTATAAATGATCCGCCACCTGCAGCATCCTCACATGCGAGCCGGACTCCTTCTTATGTGTACAGATGTGACGTAATGACGCAAAGACGTACGGCGGAAGCTCGCATTTCCCGCGGGAATCCACCAGTCCCACTCAAATTATAACACAATATTACAAGTTTACCGGTGTGAATCGGGCTGAGGTAAGGGGATAGTTCTGAACACTGGCTGGTTATGAACTTGCTTGAAAATACTGAGGAACATATTCACTTATTTTTTTATTTTTTGCAGTGCAATTTAGGGCCCTATGATTTAAAAAAAAATAGTTTATTCTGTTTTCATTTTTCTGGACTGGTTTTAATGGTTAAATTAGAGTTAAATAATCAAAAGAGGAATCAAAAGCAAGTCATAAAAACAACTTAATTTATTAATTTGCTTACAATAATAGGGCCCTATGAAATTATTCTTTTTTTTTTCCAGAAATTTGGTAATCAAATGAATGCATAAAACCTTTAATTTATCTTTTAATCAAATTAAGATTATGGTTCAAATTAAAACATGGAAGAAAATTGTATGATTATTCCTTAAAAAATAACGTTGTGTTATTATTAGTATTATTATTATTACACTAAGACATTCATTCTACTGTACAAGGTCTGCGTCATTAATTCACACATGCAGGATTCATATTTAAAAAGATAGTTCACCCAAAAATGAAAGACACTCTTCATCATTTACTCTCCCTCATGTCTTAAGACCCGTTCGTTCATCTTCAGAAGACAAATGAAGATCTTTTTGATGAAATCTGAGAGATTTCTGTCCCTGCATTGACGCTTCAAAAAGTTCATAAAGAGATCAAGTTAATTTAATCATAAAATTACTATTCTTTTGCATTATTTTGTTAACAAGTGCAGTTACTAATAATATTACATGTTTATTGGAAATTTAACAGTGAAGCACTGAGCTTGAAATGATATGCAGATAAAATTAACTTTTAATAACAACAATGTGCAAAAACCTCATTTTCATAGGGAAAATTTATATATTCTAACTCAAATGTACTTAAATGTACTATTGTTCTTCTATAGTATCATACTGAACTAAAAGGAGCACTCTTTACTTGTTTTCTGTGTAATTCAGTCGGGACTTTGTGACTTCCTACTTTTTCTCCATATATTAATGAGTGGAAATGTCTAATAAGTCAATAAGTGCTCCTCTGCCGCCATGTACTGGTTATAGTGGGCATTTCATATCTTTTTAAAATAAAAGTGCTTGTTTGCCACAAAGTGGCCTAAACCTTTAAACTTTTAGTTTTACAAATCATCACATTAAAAATAACATTAAAATTGGATAATATTTAGAGCTTTGAAGTGCTGGAAAAAGTGTGAAGCTCTTGAAAAGTGCTTGAGTTTCACTCTCAAAAGGTTGAACCCTGAGATGAATAATGTAAAAACATTTGACTTTCGATTTCTTCCACAATACCATGTGGTGTTACTACATTAAATCCATGGTGAATGTTTATGATTTGTGGACTGAAACCCCTGAATGCGCTGTCTATTATTGCTCCGAGAAATTTAGTCGCACCATCAGAAAAAAAGGTTGCAAAATGCCACCATTTGGTCTCAGTCTGGAGCCCTGAGATCGTAAAACTAATCCATATCAGGTTTAGTCCAAATTTTCTGAAGACACTAAATCGCTTAATATGATGAACGGAAGTCTTACGGGTTTGGAACGACATGAGGGCGAGTAAATGATCGCAGAATTATCATTTTTGGGTGAACTGTCCCTTTAAGTGTTCTGACTTACTTTTGATTTATTCATCCAAAAGTTGACAAATTCCGTTATACAGTTTCTGTGAATGGATTCTGCGATTCTGTCCATGTTTTCTGCATTGCAGAAATTATAGGGCTCTAATTTAATGCCATGATATTGAATTTAAGACATTTTTAAGGCCTAAAAATAACGTAATCTGTCTGAAAATAGTGTGAGTCTAAGAGAAAAATGCTATAAAAGTGTGCACGCTGAGACTAAGAGAAATAAACAGCAGATGCTGGCTATTTTCAGACAGATTACGTTAGCCAGTAGTCCACGGCTAATAATAAACACAACTTTAACATGATCTCTAACTTAAGCAAACGCTTTTAATACACATTTAGTCGTAACAAAACAAAACTATGCTTGTTTTAATGCTAGTAAAAGTGTGAGTACAAGGAAACGATCCACCCGCATGCCTCTCAGCCATGGTGCCTTCATCTGTGCTGATCTGCATCTCGAGCAGATGATGTCACTCGGAGGGAGGCGTGGCCATGTCCGCTGAACACGCCCCAGTTTCTTGACTCCACCCCCATGTCAAAACAGTGCCATGAAGTGAAACGCACAGAAAAGTGAAGCGCAAAGGGGAAACAGGAGCGTTGCAAATGAAACCACTTTATTTTCCTTTTGCAATTCTTTATTTTTTTATTTGCAAAACTTATTTTTTTTCTCTCAATACTTTATTTTTATTTTGCAATTCTTTATTTTTGTTTGCAAAACTTTATTTTCTTTTGCAATACTTTATTCTTTTGCAAATCTATGTGGCATTATTTTGAATCCATACTATAGGGAATGAGTGATGAACTGAAGAGAAGAGCTGGGAATCTGAAGGATCCGGAGAGATTCTGTATGGAGGAATGGACTCTATTGGTGCCAATAATTGTGGCCAACGTGTTTTGGAGGAACGCATTTATTTCATAATGTGATTTACCCCCCACTTATAATTCTTTTACTTCAATGAAAGGTTAGATTTTTGTGAATTTTTTGAATAAAAGATGAAAAGAATAAACGATGCAGATTAATTTTTACAGCCATCTTTGATCATATTTACCAAGGGTGCCAATAACTCTGACCATGACTGTATATCAGGACCTTTAAATACAGGAATCAAGTAAAAGTATTTACACGCTATTACACATCTATTAACATTTTGAATTAGTTTTTATTTTATGACATTATAGTAACATTTTAGAAATTTTGTTGTGTTTTTGTCATTTATACAAGTTTTTGTTTTTTAAAATACGTCTATATTGTTTTAGTTATTTTAGTACATGAAGTTAAATATAATAAATATATTGTATCAGCTTTCTTATGAAATGATTAAAAAATAACTTTTTAGAGCAACACATAAATATAAAAATATTTCATTAATATTTAATAATATACATACATATATATATATATTTTCTTTAATGTTCATTAATAATAATAATTAATATTATACAACCAAAGGCAAAAAAAAATCAATACATAATTATATAAGCTTTTTAATTTCTTATGAAATTATAAGAAATTATGTATATATCATCATCATCATCAAATATATTAAATACATATTCATTCAGAATTGTCATTCATAGAATTAATTTTAGTGACACAATTATTAGAAAGCAGTTAAAATGTTCATTTGTGTATATAAAAATATTAACACATATTGTGATCTCATAGTTTTCTTTACATTTTCATAATCGATGTTGGATTATTTTAATCAATGGTCTATGAGTGCAACACATTTCAGTTCCGATTTGTTCCTCAATTCTAAGGATGAAATCCATAAAATTTAAGATGTTTGTTTTTGACATGGTGTTTTGTCGTTCCATCTCATGTTGTATGACCATAGTCACGACTCAAAGCTGCACAACGCAGATATTTTATTAAAAATGATTCATGACGTGGCACACATCCACTATTCAACCGCAGATTCTCTGTTATTGTATTAATTCTTTATCACACGAGTAAAAACTAGTAACTAGAAAAGCCTTCTTACCCACATGACCTCATCACATAACCACACCCACTTCATCAGCATGGCCACACCCATTACAGTATAACTCCGCCCACCATCTCAGCTCACAGGAGTGACGGACAGGATTCACAAATACTGAATAATTACATCTTCATTTGCATACAGACACAGAGAGAGTGTGTTTAAATCCTGCTTTACTCTGAATCCCTCACAGACGTTCAGTTCTCCGTTTCTCTGAAATAATACGGGAAAATTCATGTGAGAATCCGCCTGTGAACGAGGGATAAGGAAACAGCAAACATGCAAATATGAGCTGTTTGTTTGTTCTGCAAACTCATAATAAGGAGAAAAGGTGTCCAATCTCGGCAACAGATGGTCAGATGTTTTATTATTCATGTATATAAAGGATTGTATATAAGCCGCCTGACTTTGATTAAACAAATGCATAAACAGGTTAATCAGGCAAACAGGCCTTTCCTCATCAGACATCGCTCTAAAAATAGCCGTGAATCTGCGGGAAATGAGCAGCCAGATGCGGCCGGTTAATACTGTCATCATACTCTGATTGGATTACACAAATCGGTCAAATGAATCGTTTCGGTGACATTTCAAACGCAGGGACACAAATAGTGTGTGTTCTTGTGACCGGATGAACACAAGGACAACTGGACGATCATACGGACGTGATTACAGATGAAAGACTGATTCATACACGCAGAGGGTTTAATACTCACAGAGTAATAAACATAAATGTATGAAGTGACTTTTACATTGTATGACAAGAAGCAAATCATGAGTTACTCAAAGAAACCTCATTAAATACATAAACAGCAGCTGTGTCAGAGAAAGAGAGAGAGAACAAAGGTAGGGAGGAAGGAAGGAAAGAACAAATGAACGAAAGAATGAAGTAAGAAAAGGAAGGAAAAAGAAACGAAAGAAGGAAAAACAAATGAATGGACAAATGAAATGAGGAAAGAAGGAAAGAATGAAAGAAATAAGGAAGGAAGAAAGAAAGAAAGAAAGAAAGAAAGAACAGAAAGACGGAAAGAAATAAAGAAAAAGAACAAAGGAAGAACAAACAAACAAATGAAGTAAGGAAGGAAAGAAAGAAAGAAAGAAAGAAAGAAAGAAAGAAAGAACAAATGATGGAAGGAAGGATGGAAAGAAAGATTTTTTCGGCTTGTTTATTTTCAGTCAGCCAATGATCTGAGTCTGATCTGAGCGTCTGATCTGAGTCTCAGTCTGATCTGAGTCTGATCTGAGTCTGAGTCTCAGTCTGATCTGAGTCTGATCTGAGTCTGATCTGAGTCTGAGTCTCAGTCTGATCTGAGTCTGATCTGAGTCTGATCTGAGTCTCAGTCTGATCTGAGTCTGATCTGAGTCTGATCTGAGTCTCAGTCTGATCTGAGTCTCAGTCTGATCTGAGTTTGATCTGAGTCTGAGTCTCAGTCTGATCTGAGTCTGATCTGAGCGTCTGATCTGAGTCTGATCTGAGTCTGATCTGAGTCTGATCTGAGTCTCAGTCTGATCTGAGTCTGATCTGAGTGTCTGATCTGAATCTGCGTCTGATCTGAATCTGAGTCTGATCTGAGTCTCAGTCTGATCTGAATCTGAGTCTGATCTGAGTCTGATCTGAGCGTCTGATCTGAATCTGAGTCTGATCTGAGTCTGATCTGAGTCTGATCTGAGCGTCTGATCTGAGTCTGAGTCTCAGTCTGATCTGAGTCTCAGTCTGATCTGAGCGTCTGATCTGAGTCTGAGTCTCAGTCTGATCTGAGTCTCAGTCTGATCTGAGCGTCTGATCTGAGTCTCAGTCTGATCTGAGTCTGATCTGAGCGTCTGATCTGAGCGTCTGATCTGAGTCTGAGTCTCAGTCTGATCTGAGTCTGATCTGAGCGTCTGATCTGAGCGTCTGATCTGAGTCTGATCTGAGTCTGATCTGAGTCTGATCTGAGCGTCTGATCTGAATCTGAGTCTGATCTGAGTCTGATCTGAGCGTCTGGTCTGAATCTGCGTCTGATCTGAATCTGAGTCTGATCTGAGTCTGATCTGAGTCTCAGTCTGATCTGAATCTGAGTCTGATCTGAGTCTCAGTCTGATCTGAATCTGAGTCTGATCTGAATCTGAGTCTGATCTGAGTCTGATCTGAGCGTCTGATCTGAGCGTCTGATCTGAGTCTGAGTCTGATCTGAGTCTGATCTGAGTCTGATCTGAATCTGAGTCTGATCTGAATCTGAGTCTGATCTGAGTCTGATCTGAATCTGAGTCTGATCTGAATCTGAGTCTGATCTGAGTCTGGTCTGAGTCTGAGTCTGATCTGAGTCTGGTCTGAGTTTGAGTCTGATCTGAGCATGCGATGCTGCAGTCAGAGCCTCTGAGCATGCGATGCTGCAGTCAGAGCCTCTGAAATGCTCCATCCCTTCATCAGGAGACTCCAGAGAGCTCAGCTGATCAACACAGCATCACTGAAGCTCTGCCCTCATCTGAAAACACCACTGAGCATGGAAACAGATCTTGAGCATCAGTACAGCACCAATCAATTACACAATAAAGATGTAGATCAGCGAGAAACGCTTAAGCGGCTGGAGACAGACAGATCTGACAGAGTCACACGTCCACACACACTCTCACTGATTTACACACATCTGAGTTTTCACAGCAGTGTCTGTCACATCAGCTTAATTTCCTATCATATGACATGCATATCTAAATCAACACAAAACGCTCAATTAATTAAGGATTTTTCCATGAGCGATATGACATAGCAGGGAGGTCAAAGGTCATTATACACCGATCAGGCATAACTAATATTGTGTTGGTCCCCTTTTGCTGCCAAAACAGCCCTGACCCGTCGAGGCATGGACTCCACTAGACCCCTGAAGGTGTGCTGTGGTATCTGGCACCAAGATGTTAGCAGCAGATCCTTTAAGTCCTGTAAGTTGCGAGGTGGGGCCTCCATGGATCGGACTTGTTTGTTCAGCACATCCCACAGATGCTCGACTGGATTGAGATCTGGGGAATTTGGAGGCCAAGTCAACACCTCAAACTCGTTGTTGTGCTCCTCAAACCATTCCTGAACCATTTTTGCTTTGTGGCAGGCGCATTATCCTGCTGAAAGAGCCACAGCCACCAGGGAATACCGTTTCCATGAAAGGGTGAACATGGTCTGCAACAATGCTTAGGTAGGTGGTACGTGTCAAAGTAACATCCACATGGATGGCAGGACCCAAGGTTTCCCAGCAGAACATTGCCCAAAGCATCACACTGCCTCTGCCGGCTTGCCTTCTTCCCATAGTGCATCCTGGTGCCATGTGTTCCCCAGGTAAGCCACGCACACACACCCGGCCATCCACGTGATGTAAAAGAAAACGTGATTCATCAGACCAGGCCACCTTCTTCCATTGCTCCGTGGTCCAGTTCTGATGCTCACGTGCCACTGTTGGCGCTTTCGGCGGTGGACAGGGGTCAGCATGGGCACCCTGACTGGTCTGTGGCAATGCCGCCCCATACGCAACAAACTGCGATGCACTGTGTATTCTGACACCTTTCTATCAGAACCAGCATTAACTTCTTGAGCAATTTGAGCTACAGTAGCTCGTCTGTTTGATCGGACCACACGGGCCAGCCTTCGCTCCCCACGTGCATCAATGAGCCTTGGCCGCCCATGACCCTGTCGCCGGTTCACCACTGTTCCTTCCTTGGAGCACTTTTGATAGATACTGACCACTGCAGACCGGGAACACACCCCAAGAGCTGCAGTTTTGGAGATGCACTGACCCTGTCGTCTAGCCATCACAATTTGGCCCTTGTCAAACTCGCTCAAATCCTTACGCTTGCCCATTTTTCCTGCTTCTAACACATCAACTTTGAGGACAAAATGTTCACTTGCTGTCTAATATATCCCACCCACTAACAGGTGCCGTGATGAAGAGATAATCAGTGTTATTCACTTCACCGGTCATAATGTTATGCCTGATCGGTGTATGTGTGATGGAGGATGACATGATTTAATTAAATCAACTGAGATGATGAAATAAATAATAATAATAAACATATATATAATTATTATAATAAATTAATATATTTATTTTGAATATGTATATATAGTTTATTATTATTTTATAATATATATATATATATATATATATACATATATAAAGTAATGTTTATTATTATTATTTACTTCTTATTATTTACATTTAATTAAATCAACTGAGATGTAAATAATAATAATAAACATTACTTTATATATATGTATATATATATATATATATATATATAAAGTTTGTTCTAATTATTATTTTAAATAATATATATATATATATATATATACACATATATAAAGTTTATTCTTATTAATATATTAATATATAT
Source organism: Coreius guichenoti (assembly GCA_039654105.1). Taxonomy (NCBI): domain Eukaryota; kingdom Metazoa; phylum Chordata; class Actinopteri; order Cypriniformes; family Gobionidae; genus Coreius; species Coreius guichenoti. The sequence goes on along the minus strand of CM077188.1, from coordinate 1,386,664 downwards.
ATATATATAAATCAACTGAGATGCACACTAACATGCTGAAGTAAATAATATTATTATGTGATATGTGTGTGTGTGTGTGTGTGTGTGTGTATTATTATATATTATATATGTATATAAATGAACTGAGATGCACAGCGATTGGAAACGCTCACACCCTGAAAACCTCCATGTGGCTGCAACACACTGATAGCATCATGTTTCCTCTGCAAACCAATGACAGAAACAACTACACTCTGCAGAATGAACAGGAAATGACATGCAATGTCATCCAAAGAGAAACACACACACACACACACACACACATGATTGTGTAAGAAACTATTCTGAGATCAGTAGCAGAAGTCTGAAATCAATGAGCACAAACCCTTCAGTCCAACCAAACACTGACACCGACACGCTCAAAGACTTCAGAAGGGCTTTCAGCACAAATTAAAGGAATAATGTCATCATTTACTCCATCCAAACCTGTACGACTTCCTTTATTCTGCAAAACACAAAAGGAGATGTTGATCTCTGAGACAAGATTCTGCTTTTATTTTCAGGGAATTAACCTTTGCAGGCCAGACACCAACAGATCTCATCACACGTTAATCACACGACATTAAGACAATAGTTTTGTATTACAAGTTTCCGAAATGTTATGTTTAATATGCAAATGAGGCATCATCTAATTAAATATGCACTCATTTGCATACATTTGATTGGATAAAGCCAGATTCAAAATTCTGCTATGAATTCTGCTTGACTTTTTGAATATATATATTTTATCTCTATAAATCAGAAAATACTGTCAACAGACAAAAAAAATGTTTTTAGGATTAAATGTTATATAAATCAGGTGAATGATATATGAGCAAACCTTCAGAATATAGATATGAATTTTAAAAAAAGCTGCTGAAGTGGGGATTTCTGACTCAAACTCACCGCCTTTAAAGATCTACAGACGCAAAGAGATAAAGTGCAACAAAAGAAACACTTCTGGATGTTTTCTTTACACTAGTCACATGTTATGGAAGCAAAATAGACCAAAACTGACCAGTGCGTGAAAAACACTGGATTTGACGTCAAACTCAACGTTACAGCAAAGTATATCATACATCAAAAATCCAGCTTTTCATATACATTTTACAATGTTTTAGTAAAAGTAGATGCATATAAATGCTAATAAAAAGAAGTTAACGTTCACATTCAAGTTATGGCATTATGAAAATGTCATTTCTGAATGTTCAAAAAGTCCAGTTTTTTAGACTTAGACTTAAGGGAACGTTACATTGTATCATTCTTCAAACATTATTAGAACGTTACTTTTGAACATTCTCTGAACATTCCGAAACAAGTTGTAACATTTAAAAAACATTAAACAAACATCCAACTAAAAGAATGTTCCATGAACGACAAAACTCAGTGTTACAGCAAAGTATATCATACAACAAAACTCAGACCCAGAATGCATCAGCGGAACAGCACAGTCCAGAACAGATCTGCCTCATATCAACATGACACATTCAAATCAATGGCTTATTAGCCCGTTGGGCAGGTCAGGTGACCCTGTTTAGCCCTACAGACGCCCTTGATCTCCCATCAGCCCCTGTACAGACTCCAGAGATGCTGCCGCCCACCGAGACACAAAGACAGGCTGCCGGTTTGCATACACATTAAAAAAGGGCAGATTATGGATGCAAACTGAGTCCAGAAGGACAAGCTCACGCGTTTCACGTCTGATAACGCCACTGCCGCCCACCCGCGTGCGTTTGATGTCACTGTCGTGCCTGCGTATCTTTGGCAGTAAAAGGTGACGGCGCCGATTCCTGGAGATAATCGATCAATCAATCAATCAATAAACCCCACGGGAAACGATATCTGCTCCAGAAGAGTGTGTGCGGTTCAGCTCAGGTACAATCATGGCTCAGATCAGGCCGTGATGAGTGACATTTAATCCAGCCAATAAAAGCCACTTAGTATTCAAATCATCACGGCTGTTGAATAGGAACGCTTGCTCCGGGCGAAATACTGAAGCCATTATATCTGTCTGTCTTCTCTCTCTGAGCTGCCGGAGCGTCTGGACTGTGAAAACACTCACACGCACAGCTCAGATCACAATGAAACAGCTGAACGAGCTGCCGTATGAATAATAATCATATTACAGTCTACATGAAACAAGCGATTCACAATATATCTGATGCATGAATGAGACAAAAAAATAAGCATTGTCAATTAAATGATTCACCATTGCTCACAGGTGTGGTATTTTTCATACAAAAAGAAAGTAGATGCATATAAATGCTAACAAAAATAAAGTAATAATATCAGTATAACATTATGAAAATGTCATTTCTGAATGTTCAAAACGTCCAGCTTTTTGGTTATGCGAACATTAAGGGAACGTTACATTGTATCATTCTTCAAACATCACGTGAATGTTACTTTATGTTCTCTGAACATTCCGAAACAACTTGTAACATTTAAAAAGCGTTAGACAAAAAAAATGACTGTGCTGTTGTTCACAGATGTGATATTTTTCACATGTTTTCATAAAAAGCATATGCATATAAATGCTAACAAAAATAGTTCACATTAAAGTTATGAATGTTATAACATTATGGAAATGTCATTTGGTTATACGAACGTTAAGGGAACGTTACATTGTGTCATTCTTCAGGATGTTACTTTTGAATATTCTCTGAACATTCCGAAACAAGTTTAAAAAGCATTAGACAAACATCCAACTAAAATGTTTTAAAAAATGTTCCATAAACGATGTATAAATAATATTTTTTGCGCTAACGTTTTGAGAACATTATAAAAGTCCAGATAACTCTGAACGAAGGTTCTATTAACTATTCTATTACTGGAAGAATGTTTTATTCATAAATACTTACATTGTTACTTCATAACGTTGAGAGAACCTTGACACAACGTTCCCTGTTAGCTGGAGAAATATCATTCTTGTGTTCATTTCATTTAAAAAAAACATGCTTTTGATTATTTTTACTATGTTACCTAAAAGGAGTCGATTATATATTTATGATTACTTTAGATGAGGAGCAAACACTGTTATATTTTATGTAAATCGACTCATTATAACTCTGATTCAACAATATGACTGTGTTGTTGTCACGGTTCGGTTTGTGTTTTGATTCATTCCTGTGTTCCTTCGTTCAGTTTCCCGCCAATCCTCTGTTCCCATGGTTACCCTTGTTAGTTCATTTGTCCCAGCTGTGTCTAGTTAATTATCTTGTTTCTGTTCTCTACTTAAGTTGCACCCTCAGCTTCAGTCTTGGTCTAGTCACTGTTATGTTCGAGTGTGTCTCCCTGGCCGTCTGTCTGCTCCTGAGCGACCTTATTAAAGTTTCTGTTTGGATTTTGATCTTCAGTTTGTTCCTGGTTCCCCACACCGTTACAGTTGTTGTTCACAGATGTGATATTTTTCACATGTATTAAAATGTTTTAGTAAAAAGTAGATGCATATAAATGCTAACAAAAATAAGGTAATAATAACGTTATAACATTATGCAAATGTAATTTCTGAATGTTCTCCAATGACGTCCAGTTTTTTTAAACGATTTAAAAACATTTTTTTGTTTATGCAAACGTTATTAGAATGTTACTTTATGTTCTCTGAACATTCTGAAACAAGTTGTAACATTTAAAAAGCGTTAGACAAACGTCCAACTAAAATGTTTTAAAAAATGTTCCATAAACGATGTATAAATAATATTTTTTGAGCTAACGTTTTGAGAACATTATTAAAGACCAGATGACTCTGTACGAAGGTTCTATTAATGTTACAGGAAGAACGTTTGATCAACGTTGAGAGAACCTTGACACAACGTTCCCTGTTAGCTGGAGAAATATCATTCGTGTTCATTTCATTTAAAAAAAAAAAAACATGCTTTTGATTATTTTTACTATGTTAACTAAAAGTAGTCGATTATATATTTATGATTACTTTAGATGAGGAGCAAACACTGTTATATTTTATGTAAATCGACTCATTATAACTCTGATTCAACAATATGACTGTGTTGTTGTTCACAGATGTGATATTTTTCACGTTCAAATGTTTTAGTAAAAAGTACATGCATATAAAAGCTAACAGAAATAAGATAATAATAACATTATAACATTATGAAAATGTCATTTCTGAATGTTCAAAGCATCCAGTTTTTTAAAGGACTTAAAAATATTTGATTTGGTTAAGGGAACGTTACATTGTATCATTCAAACATTATAGAATGTTACTTTTGAATGTTTTCTGAACATTCCGAAACAAGTTGTAACATTTAAAAAGCGTTAGACAAACGTCCAACTAAAATGTTTAAAGAAATGTTCCATGAACAATGTATAAATAATATTTTTGAGCTAATGTTTTGAGAACATTATTAAAGTCCAGATGACTCTGAACGAAGGTTCTATTAATGTTACAGGAAGAACGTTTGATCAACGTTGAGAGAACCTTGACACAACGTTCCCTGTTAGCTGGAGAAATATCATTCTTCCTTGTATTAATTTCATTAAATAAAAACATGCTTTTGATTATTTTTACGGTTATGATTTTCACATACACAGTTAAAACAGGAACATGAAGCACTAATAATGTCAAAGGAGTTGATTATATATTCATGCTTTGTGAAGCAAACACTGTTATATTGTATGTAAAATGACTATATTTTCATATAACTCATATACATTTTAAAACGTTTTAGTAAAAAGTACTGTTTACTGTCATACTGGTGCATAATGATTAAATATCATTCTTGTTATTCAATAAAAACATGCTTTATTATTCTCACACGCACAGTTAAACCAGGAACATGTACTAATAAAGTAAAAGTGCTCAGTTATGATTTCATACTAATTTTAGATATAGAATAATCACTTCTCTTGTATGTAAATTGATTAATTAATATTCTGACGAAACTCATTCAACAGTGTGACTGTGCTGTTGTTCACAGATGTGATATTTTAGTACAGTATAGTAAAGAGTAGATTAATGTTTAATGGTGCATATATGTGAAAAATGATTATAATTAGACCATGAACATGCACTAATAAAGTAAATGGGCTCCATTATGACTTAATGCTTCTACCAGATGCTCAAAATATTAAAAACTCTCAGTAAAGCGTTATTACTCACACAGAACAAACGACAGTCTGTCCGCCATCTGCAGATTATATTTCATTTGCTGCTCGTTTTAAGGAAACCGTTTCATAAATGACTCACTCATGATTCTCATACCTGCTCATCGGCTTCTTTTATGACAACTAGAGTCTAGTTTATAAAAATGTCACACCAATAAAGGTCATCAACTCATCCATGTAAAATAACTTCAGTGGTCTGATTTTAAAACCGTGCAAAACTACAGTGCTATCAGGGTTTCAAAGATTTCCTCTGTGAACACACACACCATTCGGACATTCTGATTTGACTCTGTTTACTTCACAGTGACACCGACTAGTAAAGCAAATTCCTAAATGACAGCAATTATTTCTGTCTTACAAACATTCAAATTATCACAGAAGTACTGGAATTAGTTAATAGTTCGCATATAAACACTGACGTCGATCGTATCAATTACATCGTTACACCAGTAGGTGGCGACAAGTGACTGTTAAAACGTGTTTGTCATTGAATCATTCATTCAAAAGATTCGATCAAAAACACTGATTCACCCAGTAATGAATCATCTTTATGAGTGAGTCATTGAATCATTCACTCAAGAGATTCATTCAAAAACGCTGATTCATCCAGTAATGAAACAAGTGAAGTCTTTATGAGTGAGTCATTGAATCATTCACTCAAGAGATTCGATCAAAAACACTGATTCACCCAGTAATGAATCATCTTTATGAGTGAGTCATTGAATCATTCACTCAAGAGATTCAATCAAAAACGCTGATTCATCCAGTAATGAAACAAGTGAAGTCTTTATGAGTGAGTCATTGAATCATTCACTCAAGAGATTCGATCAAAAACACTGATTCACCCAATAATGAATCATCTTTATGAGTGAGTCATTGAATCATTCACTCAAGAGATTCGTTCAAAAACGCTGATTCATCCAGTAATGAAACAAGTGAAGTCTTTATGAGTGAGTCATTGAATCATTCACTCAAGAGATTCGATCAAAAACACTGATTCACCCAGTAATGAATCATCTTTATGAGTGAGTCATTGAATCATTCACTCAAGAGATTCAATCAAAAACGCTGATTCATCCAGTAATGAAACAAGTGAAGTCTTTATGAGTGAGTCATTGAATCATTCACTCAAAAGATTCGATCAAAAACGCTGATTTATCCAGTAATGAATCATCTTTATGAGTGAGTCATTGAATCATTCACTCAAGAGATTCGATCAAAAACGCTGATTTATCCAGTAATGAATCATCTTTATGAGTGAGTCGTTGAATCATTCACTCAAAAGATTTGATCAAAAATGCTGATTTATCCAGTAATGAATCATCTTTATGAGTGAGTCATTGAATCATTCACTCAAGAGATTCGATCAAAAACGCTGATTTATCCAGTAATGAAACAAGTGAAGTCTTTATGAGTGAGTCATTGAATCATTTACTAACTAGTTTACATGTGCACCAATAATGCAATGATTTCCAATTATCAGAGTAAGAAAGACTTCATCACATGACACAAGAAAACCACTTACATGCAGTTTTTATTATTCTGATGATTTGCTAAAAATTGTGGTTATTTTTACCGGCATTACATTACAGCACACATGATACAGTAAGTGTTACTGGACACGGTTTTAATCCACTTTCGTCAAATGCAAAATACATTTCTATGCACATTTCTAAAAATGTCTTCATTTTGACGTTTTCGACCATTTCGTCTGCATCATGCAAACATGTTTCTCAGCACCGCAAAAATATGATACCATCTTCACCACAGTGTTTATGAATCTATCAAACACATGCACACTTTGATCAGAGTCGAATAGATGCAATTACATGCATGTTTATTGTGATTAAAATATGCATACGCCACGATTATGAGCTTAACTGCATTAATTTGATCATAAATTGTGTTAACATGAGGTAAAGTTGCCTAAATTGCATTATGAGTCTGCATGTAAACGCAGTCAGCGATGTCAGTGTGAACGGGTTTGAGTAATGCATCATGTGATCTGCTCTAATTGAGCCAATCAGACACTCTTCAGACGGATCATGATGTTTACTTACTCGTGTTTGTGTTGTATGAGCACTAGAGCCCTTACTAACATGGTACCAAGGTATAATAATCATATCAGATGGTAAATGTTGCTCTAAAATATACCATAGTACTTAAAGGCACAATGTGTAAGATTTTTGGATTAAAATAAGCGGAAGCGCTCGTCTGCGGCAGAATAAAAGCTCTGCCAAATCACGTCATCAAGACACGCCTTTGTTTTGAATAAGCGACATCTAGCGGCGGAAAATTACATATTGTGCCTTTAACAGGGTCATTCCATCTCAATACATACAGTCAACCCAGTGACATGCGACACTCGTTCGCCAAATCACCACCAGGTTACGCAACATGGCTCAGTAAGGCTGTAATTGTGATGTTTTTACGTGTAAATTAAGATAAAATAACGAAATAAATTACTAGAGAATTATAACATTTAATCATGGCTAATTATTTATCATATAAGTGCTTAATGTTCCAGCTATTTACTGTCACAGTGAAATATTACAGCGACGGCAGTGCGTTAAATTACTGTACAGTATTTCACTATAAATTATGCATTATTACATGCAGCTAACCCTAAATCAAACCGTAACCCTAAATATATAATTACACTGTAACAATGACACCTTAAAATAAAGGGTTACACTAATTATATATTTAAGTACTGAGTAATATTAATTAACTACATGTACTTACTATAGGATTAGGGTTTGGTTTAGGGTTAGCTGCATGTAATTATGCATCATTTACTGTTATTACTATGGTAAGTACATGTAATATATGTAACAAGGACACTGTAAAATAAAGTGTTATGCCATAAAATAAATAAAAAGACAGAAACGGTGGATTTTTAGGTGGATCTGAACGGGAACAGTGGCTTTCTATCATGTGAATTTATTTACTTTGCCAATATTATTTGTGACCTAATTAGTGTGATCAAATTATTTAAAAATAAAACGTTTGAAACTACATTTAATAATTCACTGATGTATTTCAACTTTAGAGCAAATCGCAACCGCTTGATTGTTTGTATCGTGCGTCCTCAAAATGCAACTATAAGGCATGAAGATATTATAAACAATAATAGTTGGTTGCTTGACCATTTGTAGTTGCTCGTCATTGTGTTTGTTTGATGTTACTGGCATTGCAAAACCAGCAGTTTTGTATTTTACTCGGTTTAACCGCAGAGGCCGTGTTTGCGTTATGTTACACAAGAAATCTTGGGTTATACGGATGTTTGCATAACATACAGAAACATTTTGCACATTTTTGATTCAAGTCAGAATGCATCGCTCACAGTTCCAGTTTATAACATAAAGGGTTCGAGTCTTAGCCGTAATGTTGTTTTAGGAGGGTCCTATGTGAGTGTGCATACAGAACATTTCAGCTTTCAGACTTCTATTAGTATTATGGGGATGAGAATGTGTGACAGAGTGCATTATTTTAATAAAAATATAGGAAAATTAAAAATGCATCCTCTCTATTAGACCACGTGAGATGGACTGGCCTATTCAAGACACTTCCGCAAGTGGACAAATCATATGCATATTCAAACGCTGATTAAATGGTTGGTTGATGCATTGCCAATAAAAAAAACTTTATTTTTAAGAGTGCACTTTGATACATGCATGTGCGTAATATATTCCACACGCGTGTTGCTTATGCACTTTGTGATATATCTATATTTTAAATGTACT
>CM077188.1:1325276-1372776 GCA_039654105.1 Coreius guichenoti | reverse complement strand
AGTGGGAAACCAGAGATAAAGATGCGGCTGGCGTTCAGGGCCCATTCTCCCACAGTTCCCAGTGTCAGAAGCTCTTTGAGAAGCACACACACTTCAGTAGCAATTATAGCCGCGCGTCTCTCCACGGCCAGAACACATACGATAAATCTTGTGAAATAAACAGACAATGATAATAATGTCTCCTCTTGGTGGAGAGCAGAATGTTGTTGTGTGATTTCCAACCAGTCATCTCTGTTCTACCATTTGTTCACTAGGGAGGAAATTGGTGAATTTGCATCAAATAGCGTTTTGCAGCCAGTGGAGCGGCAGGTGCTTTTCTAGCATCAGCACATGTTTATGCAGGAGGCGTTTCATCTTCCCAGACTGAAGAGATAGCGCTGCTAAACCTGGAGAACCACAGAGATCTATCTAGGACAGAGGTGTGCTGCACACACACGGCTTTGCTTTGCATGTGTGTGTGCAAACTGCTCACCGAAAAAGAGTTGCGCGGCTGTTATGAAGGGTGTTTATAGGCACTCTTACTCGGTATTTCTGTCTTGTTTTCCAGCACAAATATCTAAACATCCTTTAAATCAAGATATATTTACTTGAGAAGCAAAATGACTTATGATATTAAGTCTTCTTTACTGAAAACTTGATCTAAATTAAGCGAGTTTATGCATAAAACAAGAAAAATATTTTATTTTGTCAGTGACAGTGACCCCACTGACATTTTTTCTTGATTTAAACATAAACTCACTTCATTTTTAAAACATATTTCAGAAAATAATATCTAAAATCATTTTGCTTCTCAAGTAAGTGTATGTTTAGAATGTTTGATTTTGGTTCTGGAAAACAAGACAAAGAGAATTGCAGTGAACACTTAGCATTGAAGTGCATAGTTTTCACAGCCGTCGTCAGAATATATCAGGTGTGTGTGAATACTTGAGCAGACCATAAAAATATTCACCCAGAAATAGCTGACGAGCTCTTGCGCAAACATCAGTGCACTGTGTCTTTCCTGTAATGGCCATCTACAGACCAACGGTTTCAGGTCAGGGTTTGATCTCACAGACACTATAAAGTGAAGTGCTCGAGCTGATCTACAGGGGAAATACACACACTTCACTCCAGCTTCTTTGGATAACTGCGAAAAAATACGTTCTAAAAGGTTATTTTTTGAAGTTGTAAATGAAACAAATATTAATTGAGTATGTTTTATAACAAAATAATATCTCAGTCTTTCTTCTGAAATACTTGCCATTTTTTGGTAATTCTTTGTGAAATTTAAATTATTTGTGAAATTAGAGTGAAAATTGTTTTTGTTTTTTTCAGTGTATTCACACAAGAGTTTATATGCCTTACATTTGTTTCACTAAAAATGAAGTAATTTTAAGTTATTAAATTTTAAGTTCAAATTTTAAGTAATTAATTTGCATTTTATTGCATGACATAAGTATTTGATACATCAGAAAAGAACTTAATATTTGGTACAGAAACCTTTGTTTGTAATTACAGAGATCATACGTTTCCTGTAGTTCTTGACCAGGTTTGCACACACTGCAGCAGGGATTTTGGCCCACTCCTCCATACAGACCTTCTCCAGATCCTTCAGGTTTCGGGGCTGTCGCTGGGCAATACAGACTTTCAGCTCCCTCCAAAGATTTTCTATTGGGTTCAGGTCTGGAGACTGGCTAGGCCACTCCAGGACCTTGAGATGCTTCTTACGGAGCCACTCCTTAGTTGCCCTGGCTGTGTGTTTCGGGTCGTTGTCATGCTGGAAGACCCAGCCACGACCCATCTTCAATGCTCTTACTGAGGGAAGGAGGTTGTTGGCCAAGATCTCGCGATACATGGCCCCATCCATCCTCCCCTCAATACGGTGCAGTCGTCCTGTCCCCTTTGCAGAAAAGCATCCCCAAAGAATGATGTTTCCACCTCCATGCTTCACGGTTGGGATGGTGTTCTTGGGGTTGTACTCATCCTTCTTCTTCCTCCAAACACGCGAGTGGAGTTTAGACCAAAAAGCTCTATTTTTGTCTCATCAGACCACATGACCTTCTCCCATTCCTCCTCTGGATCATCCAGATGATCATTGGCAAACTTCAGACGGGCCTGGACATGCGCTGGCTTGAGCAGGGGGACCTTGCGTGTGCTGCAGGATTTTAATCCATGACGGCGTAGTGTGTTACTAATGGTTTTCTTTGAGACTGTGGTCCCAGCTCTCTTCATGTCATTGACCAGGTCCTGCCGTGTAGTTCTGGGCTAATCCCTCACCTTCCTCATGATCATTGATGCCCCACCAGGTGAGATCTTGCATGGTGCCCCAGACCGAGGGAGATTGACCGTCATTTTGAACTTCTTCCATTTTCTAATAATTGCTCCAACAGTCGTTGCCTTCTCACCAAGCTGCTTGCCTATTGTCCTGTAGCCCATCCCAGCCTTGTGCAGGTCTACAATTTTATCCCTGATGTCCTTACACAGCTCTCTGGTCTTGGCCATTGTGGAGAGGTTGGAGTCTGTTTGATTGAGTGTGTGGACAGGTGTCTTTTATACAGGTAACGAGTTCAAACAGGTGCAGTTAATACAGGTAATGAGTGGAGAACAGGAGGGCTTCTTAAAGAAAAACTAACAGGTCTGTGAGAGCCGGAATTCTTACTGGTTGGTAGGTGATCAAATATTTATGTCATGCAATAAAATGCAAATTAATTATTTAAAAATCATACAATGTGATTTTCTGGATTTTTGTTTTAGATTCCGTCACTCACAGTTGAAGTGTACCTATGATCAAAATTACAGACCTCTACATGCTTTGTAAGTGGGAAAACCTGCAAAATCGGCAGTGTATCAAATACTTGTTCTCTCCACTGTAGATAGATGATGGATGGATGGATGGATGTGTGGGTGGATGGATAGATGGATGGATGGATGGATGGATGGATGAAAGACAGATGGATAGTTGGATAGATGGATGGATGGATAGATAGATAGATAGATAGATAGATAGATAGATAGATAGATAGATAGATAGATAGATAGATAGATAGATAGATAGATAGATAGATAGATAGATGGATGAAAGACAGATGGAGAGTTGGATAGATGGATGGATGGATGGATGGATGGGTGGATGGATGGATGGATGGATGAAAGACAGATGGAGAGTTGGATAGATGGATAGAGAGAGAGAGAGAGAGAGAGAGAGATGGAGGGATGGAGTTATATTTAGCCGTCTCTCAGTTAATTGGATGAGCTCATATCTGCGTCTGTGTGAGATGGGTGTGTTGTGTTGTGTTGGCGGGTCAGTCAGAAGTCAGGACGGCTGGAATCCCGTCTGACCGGCTCATTAGCCCATTAGTGCAGACCATCACGCTTTTGTTCAATCTGACAAGCAGCTCACTTAGCCTTGAATCATGAGATGTTGAGCATCATGCAAGTGTTTATTGATCAAACTGTGAAAGGCTGAAGGCTGGAGCTCCACCGTCGGTTCATTAGAGATACTGACGCCTGACCTACTTTCAACAGGAGCACTTACTCCATCCCAGCTCTTCTACAGCCTACACACTGGCCTGATTTCACATGAAGAGACACACACACACACACACACTCACTCAGAGAGATGAGCAGTTATCAGCAGCTTCTGTGTGTCACACACTATAAACAAGATACAGAAGAAGGTCCACCATAAATTATTCTATTTGAGCTCAATATTAGACAGCAAGATTAAACACACATGATTCAGAGGATGTGAGTATGTGTGAGTGAGTGAGTGTGTGTGTGTGTGTGTGAGTGTGTGTGTGAGTGTGTGTGAAAAAGCACATGTGCAGGTTCTTCCTACAAAATATAACTTATCACTGTGGTTTCCTTCCAGCTATTCGCCCCTCTGCATGTTGCCCCCCTCAACACCTGGAGTCAGTCGCCCATATCATGAACAGTTGTTCATCACTGAAAGGATTATATACCGCCAGACATGACAGACTCGTGGACCTCATCGCTGCTCAGATTCCCTGCATGGCTGATGAGCAGATCTTTAAACACACTACTGTGCAGTCTGAATGGTTCAATTCACCTGCAAACACTTTTTTAGGAATTGCTAAGATATTGTTAACATCTCTCAGAATGGCAAAACAGTCAAACTATTTGAAGTGTCATGTGCATTTGACTTGTTTATGGAGGACTCTTACTGTTCTAAGACTCTAAAATATCAGTTATTGGTATCTACCATTGAGAACCTTGGGTACAAATGCCAGCTCATTGTGCTAGTGTTTGGTAGTTTAGGTCATGTGCACAGGCTGGCCATCCGTGGACTTTCCATTGGGGGGATTTCTAAAACAGGGGCCAAACAGTTGGCCAAGTACTGCTCAATCTCAGCAACTATAGGAAGCATGTTTAGTTGGAAAAGGCAATGTTTCTTGTATCCTTAGAACTGCATAATCCATAACAATGTGCTGCCTCGTTTTAATCTGTTAGATCATTCGAAAAAATTTGATTCCTAATGAAATTGACTTGTAACGTGGAATCAAATAAAGTATATAAAATGTGAGTGTGTGTGTGTGAGAGATGTGAGGAGAGTTTTCTGGCAAGAGTTTGAATCAAATGTAAGACTTTCTAAGACCTGCACAAATAAAATTAATACCGTGTCTCAAAATAACTCAAATAACAATTGGATGGTTGTGGTTTGCTATTGGTGGATCTCATGTGAGTGACAGGTTGCCCCGCCCTCGTCATCAGAGAAGAGATGTCACTGTTATTCTGATTCAAGACTATTAAAACAATAATGATGTGCAATGATGAATCATTTAGAATAAATACAATATTCCATAAAAACAAGAATTGTCCATTTTGATTCCATGACGACTTTAGGTGTGATCAAACTGAATTTCAGACATTTTAAGGAGTTATGAGTGTTGTGATGTTTGGTCACAACCAAACATGTATTGATCTTTTCCTGGGGCATGTTTCAGAAAGGAGGTGAGTATGTTAACCCTGAAATGAGGGAAACTCTGAGTTTTCTGTTTCAGAATGGGAGGTATGTCAAACCCGAGAAAGCAGGGTAAGTCAAGCCTGTTTCTAAAAGAGAGGTAACTTATACTCAGAGTCAGTTACCATGGTAACTTAGTCTGTGAACCTAACCTGGTCGGGAGCAGGTTTTCTTCAGTAAACCCAGAGTTTCTTTCGGGCTCCTCCCCCTTTTTAAAGCGCCAGCAGTGTTTAAATACTTCATGCATTCATTCATTCACGCTGCACAAATGCTTGAGTATTTTTCTTACCCTATTGGCAGATAATTCGCAAAATATAAAAAAATGCACTTAAATGAGTTTTTTTTTGTCCCCCAAAACAAGACTAAATACTTATCATTTGTCTTATGTAGAAAATGCATTTTTAGATATTTTGACTGGAAACGACAAGACAAAAATATTAAGAAAAGCATTTTTTTCCTCATGCAGACCCCATCAAATTGACAAAAATAGTATGGATCCTGTAGATGAGGAGGCTGCATTCATTTGTAGGAAGTTACATTCATGTTGGGAGAAGATTTTTTCCCCCATATCCATATGGATATTTATTTGAGCGGTACCATTTTTAAATGGTAGTTTTCTATATAACATCAGTGATGCAGAGCACATTAGTAAGGCCACTGTACGCAGAGCAGTAAGGAATGTGTGCCTCGGTCTCACGCACTTTCTGAGAGTTTTTGTGTTGTTTCCTGGGCACAAACCCGTGAAAGCCATCAAAGAGGAGTTTCACAGGATTGCAGGTCAGTGGTGTAGAAATCTGAGGCTAATCCGATAAATGACGTTCACTTGATGACCTCTGGAAGTAACCTAATAATTAGAATTTCCTTTAGGATTTCCAATGTGGTTGGATGCATTGATGACACGTATATTCCCATCTTCTGAAAATTAAACGGATTACTGTATGGAATGGAAGGATGCCAGAGGGAAGGGTAGTCCGATGCCATAACCACCACTGCAGCTGTTAAATAAACACACATTATTCACAATTTATATGGTCATCTTTATTTCCTACAAATACAAAAGCAACAGTTCTTCTTTTTCCTGTTGGATGTTAATACTCTTCCTCCATCTCCTCTTCATCTGTCAGTGCTGGTGTTTGGCTGGCCCATGCCTTCATGCTATTGGCTGAGTAGAAGTCAAATGTTAATTTCATTACCCTAATTCACAAATGTAACAGCTGAGATCAGAGAAAATTGAATTATGTGAAAAGAGCATTAGACTATGTGGGAAAAGCTGCTACCCATTGAAAAAGACACTGAATGATATTTATTTAATATGTCAAATGTTTGTAAAGTCATGAAACCTACAACCATGAACCTTTTATGCTTAAAGCTTTACCGGATTGGATTGTTTTTATAATTCATTTTTAGTTTCTGCCACATTCTTTTCTTTTTTTTGCCCATAGGATACCATGAAAATGATTATTAGTTCAATAACTGCCAGTTTTCACCTCTGATATTATAACAGTGATTAAGAATTAAACTTACGTTTGACCCGGAAGTATGCAGGCGTCTTATTGTCAGGTGCTGTTGCCATGGTGAATCGTAATTTCGGAGCTCCATTGATCGTGGCTTTTCATAGTCGTGGTGCACGCGCTTAACTCAGAGGCTGAATCCGAAATCGCCCCCTAAAACCTCAATCACTATTCACTACTTTAGTCCACTAATACAGTTCACTTGAAGGAGTTAATGAAAACAAGTGAGCGAATTCGGACAGCTGTTGTGTGTACATCGGCTGTACACTCGTTATTGTGGTGCAATGTGGGATTGAATGAGTGCACTTAATAACGTCCACTATGGTTTCGGACACCACTACAAATGACTGTCCCCTCAAGTAGTGCCCTATTTAAGGGTATAGGGGGCGATTTCGGATTCAGCCAGAGTCAGTCTACTCAGAGTTGATTGAACTAACTCAATCCAGCTGTTCTGAAACCCAAAACTCAGAGTTTCCCATCTCAGGGTAAGTCAACTCAGAGCTCAAGTTTAAACTCAGAGTTGGTTGAACCTCCTTATTGAAACGGGCCCATAGTTCCCATAGTTCCCAGCTGGTGGAACGACCTGCCAATCTCAATTCGAGCAGCTGAGTCTGTAGCCATTTTCAAAAAAACATCTCATTTGTAAGTCGCTTTGGATAAAAGCGTCTGCTAAATGATTAAATGTAAATGTTAAATGTTATGCTCTTTACTGCACGCACACACACACACTCAGAGTCACTCACACACAGACACACACATACTCAGAGTCACTCACACACACACTCACACACAGACACACACATACTCAGTCACTCACACACAGACACACACATACTCAGTCACTCACACACACACACACACACGCGCGCCTCATGGTCCACATCGTGCGTTAAACACAGAATCACCAAATGTCACCCAACACACTGACAGGAAGTTCATAATGTGAAGTTAAACATCTGCACAATCAGTGGAGGAACAGAGTAAGAGGGCAGACATCAGTGGAGAGTGATCTAGTAATCACTGATATACGAGCGTAAGTGTGTGTGAAACAACATCAACACATTATTATCAAACTCTGAACACCAAAGTTCCTCATTTCTCAGTGTGTCAGTGAAGCTCAAATCACACCGTTTTAGTGTCACAGAAGCAAAACCTTGTGATGACCATTATCTGTGCAAACAGCAAAACGCATGTGAGCGCTGAAAGCTTTATACTGTGTTTCTGCCAGCGAGCCCCAAAACCAGAGCGAAAAGAGAACAAGGACAGGAAACGGCTGGAGGAAGTCTTCACCCTCTCGAACGCAACCGCTGTGTGAGAGTTTTGTAACCCGACGGTGGCTGCTGAGGTTTGAGACGAGAACAACAACAATGGGTGTGTTTGTTCATCTCAGATTCACAGGAAGAGTTTCATCTCAAGCTTGTTATAATCACTACTCAATAACTAAACAACTGCTGTGTGAATCCTGCGATTCATAGAGGAACAATATCTCACTAGAGACAGTTTGTCCAAATAGCTCAGTAAAACACATGTAGCCGTCTAATAGATGAACTGATAATGGTGTGAGTGTGTTTTGTGTGTGCTGAATTACTTCTGAGGAAAGAGGAACCGTGTAACTGAGGTAATTTGCTCATTAAACCACACGTAATGAACATACATGCTGTAGTGTTGTTGTGTGTTGATTCTGAAAAGACTGAATTTAGGCTTTTATTCACATATAAACTTTCATACACTTACACATCAGTCTTAAGCATGTTTTCTTGACGTGCAAGAACCAATGAGGTTCATTCTAGTGTTACGCAGCACGTTTGAGCTTCAGCAGGAACCAATGAGGTTCATTCTCGTGTTACGCAGCACGTTTGAGCTTCAGCAAGAACCAATGAGGTTCATTCTCGTGTTACGCATCACATTTGAGCTTCAGCAAGAACCAATGAGGTTCATTCTCGTGTTACGCATCACATTTGAGCTTCAGCAAGAACCAATGAGGTTCATTCTTGTGTTATGCATCACGTTTGAGTTTCAGCAAGAACCAATGAGGTTCATTCTCGTGTTACGCATCACGTTTGAGCTTCAGCAAGAACCAATGAGGTTCATTCTTGTGTTACGCATCACATTTGAGCTTCAGCAAGAACCAATGAGGTTCATTCTCGTGTTACGCATCACGTTTGAGCTTCAGCAAGAACCAATGAGGTTCATTCTTGTGTTACGCATCACGTTTGAGCTTCAGCGAGAACCAATGAGGTTCATTCTCGTGTTACGCAGCACGTTTGAGCTTCAGCAAGAACCAATGAGGTTCATTCTTGTGTTACGCATCACATTTGAGCTTCCACAAGAACCAATGAGGTTCATTCTCGTGTTACGCATCACGTTTGAGCTTCCGCGAGAACCAATGAGGTTCATTCTAGTGTTACGCAGCACGTTTGAGCTTCAGCAAGAACCAATGAGGTTCATTCTTGTGTTACGCATTACGTTTGAGCTTCCGCGAGAACCAATGAGGTTCATTCTAGTGTTACGCAGCACGTTTGAGTTTCAGCGAGAACCAATGAGGTTCATTCTTGTGTTACGCAGCACGTCTGAGCTTCTGCAAGAACCAATGAGGTTCATTCTTGTGTTACGCAGCACGTCTGAGCTTCCGCAAGAACCAATGAGGTTCATTCTTGTGTTACGCATCACATTTGAGCTTCAGCAAGAACCAATGAGGTTCATTCTTGTGTTACGCATCACATTTGAGCTTCAGCAAGAACCAATGAGGTTCATTCTTGTGTTACGCATCACATTTGAGCTTCAGCAAGAACCAATGAGGTTCATTCTCGTGTTACGCATCACGTCTGAGCTTCCGCAAGAACCAATGAGGTTCATTCTTGTGTTACGCATCACATTTGAGCTTCAGCGAGAACCAATGAGGTTCATTCTCGTGTAACGCAGCACGTTTGAGCTTCAGCAAGAACCAATGAGGTTCATTCTTGTGTTACGCATCACATTTGAGCTTCAGCGAGAACCAATGAGGTTCATTCTCGTGTTACGCAGCACATTTGAGCTTCAGCAAGAACCAATGAGGTTCATTCTCGTGTTACGCATCACGTTTGAGCTTCAGCAAGAACCAATGAGGTTCATTCTCGTGTTACGCATCACGTTTGAGCTTCCGCAAGAACCAATGAGGTTCATTCTCGTGTTACGCAGCACATTTGAGCTTCAGCAAGAACCAGTGAGGTTCATTCTTGTGTTACGCAGCACGTTTGAGCTTCAGCAAGAACCAATGAGGTTCATTCTTGTGTTACGCAGCACGTTTGAGCTTCAGCAAGAACCAATGAGGTTCATTCTCGTGTTACGCATCACGGTTGAGCTTCCGCGAGAACCAATGAGGTTCATTCTAGTGTTATGCAGCACGTTTGAGCTTCAGCAAGAACCAATGAGGTTCATTCTCGTGTTACGCAGCACGTTTGAGCTTCAGCAAGAACCAATGAGGTTCATTCTTGTGTTACGCATCACGTCTGAGCTTCCGCAAGAACCAATGAGGTTTATTCTTGTGTTACGCATCACATTTGAGCTTTAGCAAGAACCAATGAGGTTCATTCTCGTGTTACGCATCACATTTGAGCTTCAGCAAGAACCAGTGAGGTTCATTCTCGTGTTACGCATCACGTTTGAGCTTCCGCGAGAACCAATGAGGTTTATTCTAGTGTTACGCAGCACGTTTGAGCTTCAGCAAGAACCAATGAGGTTCATTCTCGTGTAACGCAGCACGTTTGAGCTTCAGCAAGAACCAGTGAGGTTCATTCTAGTGTTACGCAGCACGTTTGAGCTTCAGCAAGAACCAATGAGGTTCATTCTCGTGTTACGCATCACGGTTGAGCTTCCGCGAGAACCAATGAGGTTCATTCTAGTGTTATGCAGCACGTTTGAGCTTCAGCAAGAACCAATGAGGTTCATTCTTGTGTTACGCAGCACGTTTGAGCTTCAGCAAGAACCAATGAGGTTCATTCTTGTGTTACGCATCACGTCTGAGCTTCCGCAAGAACCAATGAGGTTTATTCTTGTTACGCATCACATTTGAGCTTTAGCAAGAACCAATGAGGTTCATTCTCGTGTTACGCATCACATTTGAGCTTCAGCAAGAACCAGTGAGGTTCATTCTCGTGTTACGCATCACGTTTGAGCTTCCGCGAGAACCAATGAGGTTTATTCTAGTGTTACGCAGCACGTTTGAGCTTCAGCGAGAACCAATGAGGTTCATTCTCGTGTAACGCAGCACGTTTGAGCTTCAGCAAGAACCAGTGAGGTTCATTCTAGTGTTACGCAGCACGTTTGAGCTTCAGCAAGAACCAATGAGGTTCATTCTTGTGTTACGCAGCACGTTTGAGCTTCAGCAAGAACCAATGAGGTTCATTCTCGTGTTACGCATCACGTTTGAGCTTCCGCGAGAACCAATGAGGTTTATTCTAGTGTTACGCAGCACATTTGAGCTTCAGCAAGAACCAATGAGGTTCATTCTCGTGTTACGCAGCACGTTTGAGCTTCAGCAAGAACCAGTGAGGTTCATTCTAGTGTTACGCAGCACGTTTGAGCTTCAGCAAGAACCAATGAGGTTCATTCTTGTGTTACGCATCACGTCTGAGCTTCCGCAAGAACCAATGAGGTTAATTCTTGTGTTACGCATCACATTTGAGCTTCAGCAAGAACCAATGAGGTTCATTCTTGTGTTACGCAGCACGTTTGAGCTTCAGCAAGAACCAATGAGGTTCATTCTCATGTTACGCAGCACGTTTGAGCTTCAGCAAGAACCAATGAGGTTCATTCTTGTGTTACGCATCACGTTTGAGCTTCCGCAAGAACCAATGAGGTTCATTCTTGTGTTACGCATCACATTTGAGCTTCAGCAAGAACCAATGAGGTTCATTCTTGTGTTACGCATCACGTTTGAGCTTCCGCAAGAACCAATGAGGTTCATTCTTGTGTTACGCATCACATTTGAGCTTCAGCAAGAACCAATGAGGTTCATTCTTGTGTTACGCATCACGTTTGAGCTTCCGCAAGAACCAATGAGGTTCATTCTTGTGTTACGCATCACATTTGAGCTTCAGCAAGAACCAATGAGGTTCATTCTTGTGTTACGCATCACATTTGAGCTTCAGCAAGAACCAATGAGGTTCATTCTTGTGTTACGCAGCACGTTTGAGCTTCCGCAAGAACCAATGAGGTTCATTCTTGTGTTACGCATCACATTTGAGCTTCAGCAAGAACCAATGAGGTTCATTCTTGTGTTACGCATCACGTTTGAGCTTCCGCAAGAACCAATGAGGTTCATTCTTGTATTACGCATCACGCTTGAGCTTCCGCGAGAACCAATGAGGTTCATTCTTGTGTTACGCATCACGTTTGAGCTTCAGCAAGAACCAATGAGGTTCATTCTCATGTTACGCAGCACGTTTGAGCTTCAGCAAGAACCAGTGAGGTTCATTCTTGTGTTACGCATCACGCTTGAGCTTCCGCGAGAACCAATGAGGTTCATTCTTGTGTTACGCATCACGTTTGAGCTTCAGCAAGAACCAATGAGGTTCATTCTCATGTTACGCAGCACGTTTGAGCTTCAGCAAGAACCAATGAGGTTCATTCTTGTGTTACGCACCACGTTTGAGCTTCACAAGAACCAATGGGGTTCATTCTCGTGTAACGCAGAAACTGCTTAATTCATATGGATTAGTTTTACGGTCTCTTTATGAACTTTTTGAAGCGTCAGTGGTAGTTGCGTAGCTGTCAATGGAGGGACAGAAATCTCTCAGATTTCATCAAAAATATCTTAATTCGTGTTCCGAAGATGAACGAAGGTCTTACAAGTTTGGAACGACATGAGGGAGAGTAATTAATGACATAATTTTCATTTTTGGGTCAACTATCCCTTTAAAAGCAACTGGATGGATGGATCAATGGAAACTATAGGGTTAACGTTTACTAAACTAAAACTATTAAAAAGGTGTGATTACTAGTATTTACCTGTGTAAGACTCACCACCATGATGTTATGGATGGTTGCCAGGGTGTGTTGGGTGGTTGCTAGGTGTTTTCTTCCTGTCTGGTGTGAAAAGTGTCTCTGAGACCTTCCGGTCTGTGACTTGGTGCCTCCTTCAACGTGCATCTGTGGGTTTTTTACAGCTGTTTTATGATGAAAATGCTGCGTCTGATCACTTAGTCAAGTAGCAGCATCACTGGAGACACATTTGAGACATATATATAAATACAGTAATACACGGCTTTTAGCTCTATAATAACAGTGATGTGATCACTCGGGGATGTGATTCTCATTACACGCGAATGAAGGGCAACTGTGTGCAGTAAGTGACATTCTGCCTTCAGCTAATGGAGCTATTAAAAGAGTGTTAGCAGTCGAGCTGTGTGACGTTAAACGGCTAAAACGGGACAAATAGAGAGAGAGAGAGAGAGAGAGGGAGAGAGAGAGAAATAAGACCTCAGAAGAGACGCTCACATCCATCCTCCATCTCATGCTACAACAGAAGAAGCCTGTTGGTTCAGCAGAGGTAAAACAAGGTTAACCCGTCAAATCACACAGAATATGATGGTCACATGACAGTGTGAAGATGGAAACTGGTTTCAGATCAGCTTTCAACCCATCATAAATAATAACATTACATTCTATATATAAACGAATAGCAGAGTTCACGCCACAACAGCACAGAGAAACAATATCGGAGGAATTACTTTCAGTCAGAATCTGTCCTGCTTTAAAGAGCTCGAGCATTTAACCCTCTGGTCCTCTTCGTTTAGGAGTCACACTTGGCTCCTTCACGGTCGAAAGTGACCGAAGCCTTGAAATGTAACTTTTTTGTAATATATTTTTGTTCAATAATATCTTTTGATTATTATTAAGAATTTTGAGGGGATTTTATGATACTATGCAATATTTATAGAATTTTTATTAACTATTTTTCCCCATTGAAAATAATACAAAAAAAATTCTAATATAATAATGTGACAGCACTAATATATATATATATATATATATACACATATACACACCAATTAGGCATAACATTATGACCTGAAGGTGTGCTGTGGTATCTGGCACCAAGATGTTAGCAGCAGATCCTTTAAGTCCTGTAAGTTGCGAGGTGGGGCCTCCATGGATCGGACTTGTTTGTTCAGCACATCCCACAGATGCTCGATTGGATTGAGATCTGGGGAATTTGGAGGCCAAGTCAACACCTCAAACTCGTTGTTGTGCTCCTCAAACCATTCCTGAACCATTTTTGCTTTGTGGCAGGAGCATTATCCTGCTGAAAGAGCCACAGCCACCAGGGAATACCGTTTCCATGAAAGGGTGTACATGGTCTGTAACAATGCTTAGGTAGGTGGTACGTGTCAAAGTAACATCCACATGGATGGCAGGACCCAAGGTTTCCCAGCAGAACATTGCCCAAAGCATCACACTGCCTCCGCCGGCTTGCCTTCTTCCCATAGTGCATCCTGGGGCCATCTGTTCCCCAGGTAAGCCACGCACACACACCCGGCCATCCACGTGATGTAAAAGAAAACGTGATTCATCAGACCAGGCCACCTTCTTCCATTGCTCCGTGGTCCAGTTCTGATGCTCACGTGCCACTGTTGGTGCTTTCGGCGGTGAACAGGGGTCAGCATGGGCACCCTGACTGGTCTGCGGCTATGCCGCCCCATACGCAACAAACTGCGATGCACTGTGTATTCTGACACCTTTCTATCAGAACCAGCATTAACTTCTTGAGCAATTTGAGCTCCAGTAGCTCGTCTGTTTGATCGGACCACACGGGCCAGCCTTCGCTCCCCACGTGCATCAATGAGCCTTGGCCGCCCATGACCCTGTCGCCGGTTCACCACTGTTCCTTCCTTGGAGCACTTTTGATAGATACTGACCACTGCAGACCGGGAACACCCCACAAGAGCTGCAGATGCTCTGACCCAGTCGTCTAGCCATCACAATTTGGCCCTTTGGACAAAATGTTCACTTGCCCACCCACTAACAGGTGCCGTGATGAAGAGATAATCAGTGTTATTCACTTCACCTGTCATAATGTTATGCCTGATTGGTGTATATACGTGTGTGTCTATATATGAGATGTGTCTATTTTGCACTCTTGATATTTCAGAGTGTCACTCCTTCATTGTTTTTTTTCTGCACAGTGGCTGATTTATAGTTTGTACCACCAAAAAAATCTCTGTGTTTTCATATTTTTTCGTATTTCCCATTCATTTCATATGTTGGCCATTTTTGACCGTTAAGAAGCCGAGTGTGACTTTTTTTCCCTGACCCTTTAACATATCCGAATCATGTCCGTACATTTTTTTTTGTTCACATAGCTAATGCGACAAAGTGTCATCCCATTCCGATGAAGCAAAAAAATTTAAAATTTCAAAACGCCCAGAGGGTTAAAGCGACAGGCGACAAAACTGCGCGTTTAGAACAGAACGATAGTGTGCTGATCTGGACGCTAGTTATCGTTATAGTTATTGTTCATGGTGTGAACAGACCTTTAGCCTGTGTTATGTGACCTTTTACCAACATCATTTTAAAACTGACTGGTTAACAAAATATTAATATACATAACAGTTGTGATTGAAACAATTTCATCTGTTGTTTCAGCATTGAAAAAATATAAAAACAATGTTTAAAGCTAAATGGTTGTGAAAAGGTAAATAAGATACTTGTTTGAATATGGAAAAAACATTTAAACCACATTGAAACAATATTTAAAGCTTAATGGCTGTAAAAAAGTTAACAAAATACTTATAAACCAACGTCATTGAAGTTTTAATACTCATGTTGAAACAACATTGATTTAAATGAGTAAATTCAACACAAATTGTACCAGTAATCATAACGCCTGTCAATAAACATTGAAATGCCAACGGGGGGTATTCCAGAAAGCAGGTTATGTGACATACCTGGGTATGTTTAAGAGTAAGTAATCGTATAACCTCAACTTTCGGTTCCAAAAACGGAGGTAACTTTCAAGGTATGTAAGTAGCCATAGCAACTCACTCTCAACATCACCTGTGAGTAACCATAGCAACTCACTCTCTGAACATCACCTGCTCCGGAGCGGCTCATGATCCAGGGTTCGTTTGCTTAACAGGTATTCAGATGTATGTAATATAATTAATATAGTTAAATAGAGTTATATAGTTACAGTTATAATATACAATATTATATGTTAATTCTAAAGCACTATTATAACAAGGTAATGTTTAAATGTTAATTAAATTGAAATATATTTATTATTTATTTTATTGTCATCGCACACATGGATCTGCATTCACTTAGTTAGCATCAAACAAACAATATAATCCTTATTCTCAGTGACTAAAGATTACTTATTAAACGAAAAGGTTGAAAAAATGATTGCACAACCACCAAATAGGTGACGATGTGCATTAAGTAGGTTATGTAAATCGCCATTAAACAAAAGAAGAAGGAAGTAGAATGGCGCGCTTTTTCTTAGCGTCTGTTTCCATGGTGACTCACAGATTCGTCGCTCTGTTGAGAATGTCTTGTGTGTTAACTGGAAACATACTCCGAGTTGTCTGAACTTATGCTGCGTTCCAGGCAGGTTTTTGAGCCCGTAAGTTACGACTTTGTAGCGTTCCAGGCAAAGTCACGCCAAACTGCCTGAGCGCAAGGAATTGTGGTAGCTAGATGTAAACAAAGCATGGCGGACCGTACGGGGCTTATGCTCATTTACAGTCATTTCTATCGCCAAAGGTGCTTACTTCTTGCTTATTTGAGGGAAACGGAGGAGAAAAAAACGGCGCATAAGGCAACAGAAGCTGTTATACCTTTTATTTTACGTTATTTGTATATTTGGAAATGCATTTGGTACCGCATCAGTAGGGGCTGCCATTGTTGTTCAGCGGGGTATGTGACGTCAGATCGCGTAACTGGGAGTACATCGATCTACTACGAGTTCACGGGTGGGAAGTCACGGGTTTGACTGCCGTTCCAGTGCACTTTCACGGGTAGAAGGTTGGAAAAACACGGGATTACTCACGGACGCGTTTTTGGAACCAGTATACCTTGAGTAAGCAAGGTTTGGGTTAATCAACCGGGAGTTCAGGGTATATATGGCGGTAGGTTAACCTTGCTTACTGGAATACCCCGCAGGGTTCTTACATGTTCTGAAGGTGCAAGAAAATAATTTTAAAATATTAAAAATAAAGCTCAATAAAAAAAGATGAAATATTTTTACCATTACCCAACATCACAGAATCAATCAGTATTTTATTTAAACTTAAATTATGATTTAATCTTAAAATCTCAGAATTTAAGTAAATATTTCATCTGAATCTTTGATTTAGAACAAACACAAGTAAGCTTTAAAGCTCTTATTCAAAACAAAGGCGTGTCTTTTATTCTGTCAGTCGAGCGCTTCCGCTTCTTCCGCTCATGCGTATGTGGGGGAACGCAGCGCTGTTTATCATATTACACACATTTGAGTGTGTTAAAGTTATGTTATAATGCTACTCTGTGCGTTCGCTCGGTGCTACTATGAGACACTTGTTCACACTGCAGTGAGCTAGATCATATTAGGCATGGTAAAACATGGTACTCGTGGTAAATCAAGAACACCAGATTTAAACAATAAGACTAACTGTGTTGAGCTGGAGAACAATGATTAGTTTCTGTCCATGAATGATCCAAACAGTTGCTCGCCTGTCTAATAAAACACATCATATATTAAAGCGTCTTTGGTGTTTCCATGGTTTCTACAAAATAAAACCGGAGGGTAACACGGGTATGATGTCATTGATAGGCGACGCACGCACACGGTCCGTGTCCTGGTTAAAATTGATGATTTCTCTGGATTTAAACATTCTTGGAAACATTTGAGATAAAGTACACAAGTCAACAAAATATATAACACTGTTCTAGTGGTTTTTGGATATTTTAATCCAAAAATCTTAATATTTGTTCTTGTTTTAAGCACAAACACATTTTTCATTAAACAAGACTCGATATCTTCAGTCATTGTGCTTCTCCAGTAAATGTATCTTTGATTTAAGAATGTTTAGATATTTGTGCTGGAAAACAAGACAAAGATATTGAATAAGAAAATCTTTTTTTGCCGTGTGAAGGCGTCTAGATGACACAACTTGTATGTTACACATTAAATGAGCGACAGCGCCACCTTCTGGTACAGCGTCACTATCACATGAAGAAATCTCAGAGAGCGAGAGTGTTTTAACTTCATTTATTATGCATACAAAACTCAAACAGATGCAGGAACATGTGTACCGCACAACAAAACAGGTAGAAAATCAGACAAACTCTCTCATCTATAAACTCAAAATGCTCCTCACACACAAGAGCTTCCTTACAATCAAACTGGCGTGTTTTAATCATTATTACTTCAGTTGTACTGAATAAGAGCCGAGGCGAAACCCCAGAAAACAAACACACGTCACCTCAAACCGAGGTGCTTCAGAGGAAGAACAGGGAGCTTCAGTCGCCTCGCTCTGGACTCTCACTTCCTGCGTGGCTTCGAGAGGGCGAACGACTGCAAGCAGAAAAAACAAGGGACAGGTTTATTTCGAGTCGGCACGTCATTCTCCCCGTGAGTTTCTCATCCTGTGAGGAGACGCTCGAGATTTGGAGCCGCTGAGATTTAAGCAAAAACACCTCAGGTGTAACAAGCACAGGAAGTGTGTCGGTGGCTTTGCTGTTTGCATGTGACAGCGAGAGTGTGGCATGATGCAAACCGACAAATGCATGCAGAAACACATCTCATGATGTTTATGTGATCACATCACGTCCTGTTTGGGTCATTTAGGAGTGAGACTCATGAGATTCTTAATGGAGAACATTACTATATACTATAGAAATCAGATTTATTGAAAAGAGTCTCTTCTGCTCACCAAGAGTGCATTAAATTAATCATAAATCCAGTAAAACAGTGAAATATTACTCCAGTGTAAAGCAGCTGTTCTCTATGTGAATATATAGTAAAGTGTGATTTATTCCTGTGATCAAAGCTGAATTTATCATCATTACTCCAGTCTTCAGTGTCACATGATCCTTCACAAATCATTCTCATATGAGGATTTGATGCTCAAGACACATTTATGGTTATTATCAGTGTTCATATTTTTGTGGAAACCGTGATGCATTTTATTTTTCAGGATTCTTTGATGAATAGAAAGTTCAAAAGAACAGCATTTATTTAAAAATAATCTTTTGTAACATTATAAATGTCACTTTTGATTAATTAACTTTTGAGCGTGTGTGAGTGTGTGTGTGTGTGTGTATGTGAATGTGTGTGAGTGTGTGTTTCAGCGCACTTGTGTGTGAGTGAGTGTGTCAGTGTGTGTGTATGTGAGAGTGTGTATGTGTGAGTGCGTGTGTGTATGTGTGAGAGTGTGTATGTGTGTGAGCGTGTGTGAGTATGTGAGAGAGTGTGTGTGTGTATGTGTGAGTATGTGAGAGAGAGTGTGTGTGTGAGAGTGTCAGCGCACGTGTGTGTGTGAGTGTGTGTATGTGAGAGAGAGTGTGTGTTGAGTGCGTTTGTGAGTGAGTGTGTTTGTGAGCGAGTGTGTTTGTGAGTATGTGAGTGTGTGTGTGTGTTTGTGAGCGTGTTTGTGTGTGAGTGTATGTGAGCGTGAGTATGTGTTTGTGTGTATGTGTGTGAGTATGTGAGAGAGTGCATGTGTGAGTGCGTGTGTGTATGTGAGTGTGTGTTTGTGAGCGTGAGTATGTGTGTTTGTGAGTAAGTGTGTGTGTGTGTTTGTGAGTAAGTGTGTGTGTGCGTTTGTGTGTGTGTGTAAGAGTGTGTGAGTGTGTATGTGTGTGTATGTGAGAGAGAGTGTGTGTGAGTGCGTTTGTGTGCGCGAGTGTGTGTGTGTGTGTGTTTGTGAGCGAGTGTGTTTGTGTGTGTGTTTGTGAGCGTGTGTTTGTGTGTGAGTGTATGTGTTTGTGTGTATGTGTGTGAGTATGTGAGTGAGTCAGCACGCGAGTGAGTGTGTCGGTGCACGTGTGTGTGTGTGTATGTATGTATGTGTGAGTGAATGTGTCAGCACGTGAGTGTGTGTGTGTCCTCACCTTCTAGCCGGAGAGCCAGATTTAGACCTCCCGACTGAACCAGACCTACAGAAACAGAAGTTCCCCATCAACACAAACCCATGTGACCGATGTGAGTTCATAAGTCAAACGTGGCGTGACACCTGACCGGCTGCGTTACTGTGTGTGTTACCTGCTCCTGGGAGCGGAGCCGGATCGGGAGCGAGAGCGGGATATGGACCTGCACGGGTCAAAGAAAGAATCAATCAACTCAAATCACAGAACCACACACTCAATGACATTATAACGGGATTTCGGCAATATTGCGATTAAACTTTACCTCAATACTCATATCAAACTAATGCGATTAAGCTCATGGATCACAGTAAACTATGTGGTGTACACACATTTTAAATCGCAATAAACAGGCATGTAAACATGTTAAACGCGTTATTACCGTTCTGACCTGGATCTGACCACAGATCTGGAGCGTCTGGGAGAACCCGAGCGAGAACGGCGAGGAGAGAAAGATCTGGACCTGAGACATGGATAAGACATGCGTTTACACCGCTGGAACACACACACACACACACACACACGTGCAGGTCTGTCACATACCTTCTCCCTCTGCTGCGGCTGCGAGAGCGACCGTACCTCCTGCCTCTGGACCGAGAGCGAGAGTGGGAACGGGAGCGAGACCTGTCCGAGTCCAGAGAGACGGACGGACGGACGGGTGTGAGGACACAAGGAGGGAACAGAGGAGAGAGACGAGTGTCAGAGTGATGTAAAGAACCAGTCGAACAGACTCATGACCCTCAGGCACTGACCTCAACTAAACTAAACAATCTCATTACAGATTAACATTACAGGTACAGGACAGAACAGGGCTGGGCCATATAACAGCGCTTTAATCACGGCTCGCATTTAAAAAACATCCATGAATCACAGAAGTCTGATGCAAACGAATGGTAAATTACTTGAAATAATAAACGTTAATTGAAATAAAATACTTCAGCTAGTCGTCAAAGCAACATTTATCCTTTTCATTTAGTTTAACTTGATATAATGAAAAAACTGAAATAAAATTAATAAAAATATATATAGACATTTAAAAAATTATACAAATATTTCTAAAAATATGCAAGGAAAATTGAAGCTAAAATTAAAAAAATCTAAATAAATATATACACATTAATAATAACATTAATAAAAACTATAATAGCATCTCAATGATTATACTGATCAGCATTAAAAATAAGTTTTAGAATAAATTTTAGATAACTTTTAGAATATAATAGAGTAGTTTTAGAATAATCAATAATTAAAAATAAGTTTTAGAATATAAAAATATTTTTTGTTTATTACTTTGCATAGTTATATTGGTGAAAAATGTTATTTAATTTTAATATTATTTATTAAATATTAATATTTTATTATGATTATTTGTTTATTTTTTTAAATTATTTACTCCAAATGTATTAACTAAATAGATATTTTATTTTTTGCAATAATTTTTCAATCCAACTCAGCTACAATGACTGGTTAAAATTATGATTCCTCTGATTTTAGAGCAAAACAATAATTGATTACTGCGATACATCTTATTTTGAATCAATAATTCAAAATAAGTTTTAGAATATAAAAACATTTTTTGTTTATTACTTTGCATTGTTATAATGGTGAAAAAATGGGGAATTTTAAAAAAAAATAAAGTTTAAATTATTTAATTATATTATTTATTAAATATGATTTATTTTTATTTTTATATTTATATATTATTATTAATTTTTCAGTCCAACTTAGCTACAATGACTGGTTAAAATGATGATTCCTCTGATTAAAAAAGGCTAATTTCAGAGCAAAAGAATAAATGATTACTGCGATATATCTAGACGCTCATGGAGTGTTATATCGCTCAGCCCCAGAACTCAGTTCTCTAAAGCATCCAACAGTTCTTAAAAAAATGTTTACAGTATTAAACATTACGACTGATTTGACTTCAGGCAATGATATACAGAGAGACACATTAATTGGTACTTGAAATAAACCTTGCAACTTTGCAGGTCGACCCTCTTTGGAACCGAGGTCTAGCAGATCTAGACGATCTAGAAGTATCTATCATCAGCCGACCTCTGCATCTAGTCGTTCTCTTGGATTTCTAACGATGACCGCATTGACAGCCAAATCGCTTGATTGAGACTTGATAGAAGTGTGCAAGGCGCTTTTTCTAGACGGGACTGTGGTCTGTCGAGGTCTCGATGCTCTCTTTATCAAAAGCGCAGGCACAAATCACTAGCCAAATTTACTCGGATTGGCGTTCTCATCAGGTTTGGGTTGGGGGGAGGGGCTATGAATAGTTAAGTAGCAGTGGGAGGAGCCTCAGCGAAGGGGTGTGGCTGCTCGTGCCCCGGTCATAGCAGGCGATCAAAAGTGTGGGATTTGCTAGATGCCTCATGAAATCGTAAAGGGTCGTGACTCTCTGAATCAAACGATGAAACCTGAAAGGTTTTGACCAGGTCAGTCAATAAAATGAAATCCCAAAGAACATTGGAGAAAACATCAGTTCAGAAAACAACAAAACATCCCCCCTGCAACCCCACAAAATCCAAGTCAACACAAACAAATAAACAGGAAATCAAGCAGACAGAGAGAGAAGAGAGAGCAGGAACAATATCACAAGGAAACAGCAGATGACAGTGTTATTCATCAATAAGGTTCAGCGGCGTTCAGGTCACAGCTGGCCTTACCTGCTCCGGCGCCGCCGACTGTAGCGGTGACAGTCGTACGCGTAGTGGCCCTTCTCGCCGCACTCATAGCAGCGGTCGTTCGGGTCGAAGGGCCGGCGAGTCGGTGGACGGTCGTATCGGGAACGGCGCGGCATTCCGGTGGACAATTCCACACGCGTGCGAGAGCCACAGATCACCCTGAAACAAAGCAGATGATTTGGCACTGTCTATTAAACTTTTGATCAATACTATCCAACAACTAATCACATTTTGAAGCTTGATGCTTCAAATAAAGTTTGTATCAATTACATCATTACACCAGTAGGTGGTGACAAGCGACTGTTAAAAAATGTATGCCATTGAATCATTCACTCAAGAGATTCGATCAAAAACGCTGATTCATCCAGTAATGAAACAAGTGAAGTCTTAATGAGTGAGTCATTGAATCATTCACTCAAGAGATTCGATCAAAAACACTGATTCATCCAGTAATGAAACAAGTGAAGTCTTAATGAGTGAGTCATTGAATCATTCACTCATGAGATTTGATCAAAAAGGTTGATTCATCCAGTAATGAAACAAGTGAAGTCTTTATGAGTGAGTCATTGAATCATTCACCCAAGAGACTCGTTTAAAAACACTGATTCATCCAGTAATTAATCATCTTTATGAGTGAGTAATTGAATCATTCACTCAATAGATTTGATCAAATGCTGATTCATCCAGTAATGAATCATCTTTATGAGTGAGTAATTGAATCATTCACTCAATAGATTTGTTCAAAAACACTGATTCATCCAGTAATGAAACAAGTGAAGTCTTTATGAGTGAGTCATTGAATCATTCACTCAAGAGATTCGTTCAAAAACACTGATTCATCCAGTAATGAAACAAGTGAAGTCTTTATGAGTGAGTCATTGAATCATTCACTCATGAGATTTAATCAAAAATGCTGATTCATCCAGTAATGAAACAAGTGAAGTCTTTATGAGTGAGTAATTGAATCATTCACTCAAGAGATTCGTTCAAAAACACTGATTCATCCAGTAATGAAACAACTGAAGCCTTTATGAGTGAGTCATTGAATCATTCACTCAAGAGACTCGTTCAAAAACACTGATTCATCCAGTAGTGAAACAACTGAAGTCTTTATGAGTGAGTCATTGAATCATTCACTCAAGAGATTCGTTCAAAAACGCTGATTCATCCAATAATGAAACAAGTGAAACGAGCTATATCCGAAATTGCATATGTCCCTACTATATAGTAGGCGAAAAACTGTATGTGACAAAAGAATTATGTCCGAATTCACAATACTCATAAAAGAGTAGACATAAAAGTCCCCGGATGACCTACTACTTCCGGCGAGATTGTGAAGTGTGCATACGATGGACACTTTACTATCCCATGAGGCCACGGGAGAGGATTTATGAATGGCAGTGAAGCGACGCTGTAGGTCACATGATAACGACAACATGGCGAATGTAGTACGTCCCGATTACATTCATACTACACACATTCATAGTATATAGAATGTACTTTTTTAGCGGTCGTGAAATAATTACTTATTCAAATTAAGTACCTACTCAAGAGAGTATGCGAGTCTTTATGAGTGAGTCATTGAATCGTGACTCCGCCCACTCACTTGCCATCGAGGCCACGCACAGCGTCCTCAGCATCTCTGGGATCTTCAAACTCCACGAAGGCGAATCCCGGAGGGTTGCGAGCGATCCACACGGTTCTCAGCGGCCCGTAATACCCGAACGCCCGCTCCAGCTCACCCTTACCTGCCCCCGTGCCCAGGTTACCCACGTACACCTTCGTTTCTGAGAAAGCAGCAGAAGTTTAACATCTGATATCCGCCATTCAGGGAATGAAATAAAGGAATAACCATGGTTTTACCATGGTTTAACTCCGCTATACAAGAGACTAATGTTCAATTAATAAGAATTCAACTGCTAAAAGGGGAAAGTCTTGAATTCAAACCACGATTTAATAATATATTACTGGCTATTTTTTATTATATATGCATGGTGTAATTATAAACATTTTGACAGGAGACAAAGTTTTGACAGTTAAAATAACCATATATTGAGCAGTGCTATTTTAGTACTATTATAGTGTTTTTTTAATATTTTGAATTAGGTTTATTTTTTTATTTTCTGTTAAAGGCGCAATTTGTAATTTTCCGCCGCTAGATGTCGCTTATTCAAAACAAAGTCGTGTCTTGATGGCTTGATTGGGCGGAGCTTTTATTCTGTCAGACGAGCGCTTCCACTTTTTCCGCTCATGCGTATGTGGGGGAACGCAGCGCTGTTTATCATATTACACACATTTGAGTGTGTTAAAGTGATGTTATAATGCTACTCTGTGCGTTCGCTCGGTGCTACTATGAGACACTTATTCACACTGCAGTGAGCTAGATCATATTAGGCATGGTAAAACATGGTACTCGCGGTAAATCAAGAACACCAGATTTAAACAATAAGACTAACTGTGTTGAGCTGTAGAACAATGATTAGTTTCTGTCCATGAATGATCCAAACAGTTGCTCACCTGTCTAATAAAACATCTCGTATAATAAAGCGTCTTTGTGTTTCCATGGTTTTAAAAAAATAAAACCAGAAATCGAGGGTAACGCAGGTATGATGTCATTGATAGGCGACGCACACACACGGTCCGTGTCCTGGTTAAAATCGCTTATTTCTCTGGATTTAAACATTCTTGGAAACATTTGGGATAATGTAAGTACACAAGTCAACAAAATATATAACACTGTTCTAGTGGTTTTTGGATATTTTAACAATCCAAAAATCTTACATATTGTGCCTTTAACGTTTGTCATTAGGGCCCGAGCACCGATGGTGTGAGGACCCTATTGGAATTGCTCCGTTTATTATTTTATTTGGTTTTTGTTTTTTAAATTCTATTTAGCTTTATTTTATTTATGTTAGTTTAAGTAAATTTAGTACTTTAGCAAGTGTTTCATCTGATATTTTATTTCGTTTCAGCTTTATTTCAAAAACAACATTGAGACTATTGAGACTGTATATTAACTATAGATTTTGCAATTTAATAAAAAGATAGTCTTGACACTTGCTAAATGCATACATTTGCTAAATTTTAAATGGTTTTAGCATCTACAGCTACAAACTTAAAAAAAAATACAGAGCAAACGGTAATAAAAACAAAACAGAAATAAAAGGACACAATAGCATCCTCATATTAAACTATAACCCAACAAACTGATAATTTAGCTAAGTATGTATTTAAATATAATGTTATTATTATTACTATTTCTAGTTTTATTATTAATGATCATGACTATTATTATTAATCAGTGTTTACTGCGCGCGAGGGCGCCATTACAGTTAGCAGCTCGAGCTAAAACACAACACATCTTTTCAATAACCAGCCATATTTAATATATGAGATGAAGCATTCTGCCTCCGGACGTGTTTTATTCATGAATTACTCGTGAATTATTGCACTCACCGCCTCCGTGTCGCCCGTATCGCGACATGATGTGAAAATGAAATCCTGACAGAAACAAACAGCAGCCTGTCAAACGACCACTCGCCTGCGCATGCGCAGACTCATGCCGCCCATAAAAACTACATTTCCTATGATTCTCATGAAAACAAACTCTGACTGACC
This sequence comes from Coreius guichenoti, assembly GCA_039654105.1. Classification (NCBI taxonomy): domain Eukaryota; kingdom Metazoa; phylum Chordata; class Actinopteri; order Cypriniformes; family Gobionidae; genus Coreius; species Coreius guichenoti. The sequence continues at coordinate 1,346,890 of CM077188.1, read as the reverse complement.
CAGCCAACCAATCACACGACCGTTTACGAGTGACGTCAGACGCACGCCGCGTCCTGCTGAAGTTCTTCAGTGTGAAGATGAAGTCGCGGAGTTGATTAACGTTGATTAAGTGAGTAGTTGTTCGCAGAGATGCTTCAGTGGAGTGGCAGGAGTCCTCAGCAGTGGCGGGAGTTTGTTAATCAGGAGGTTTGTGTAACAGCTCACGATCAGCAGCGCTTTGAGGGACGCGTGTTCACGGTAGACCCCGTTTCTGCCAGGTAAACATCATAATAATTACAATAACTACAAAACAATTATGTACCTAAAGTACTTGAACCCGAATATGATTTCTTTGGTTTCCTGGTAACACTTTACAATAAGTTCCCATTAGTTAATGCAGTACATTTGTTACAGTATTTATTTATAAAGGTTAGTTAATAAAAACACAACTGTTCGTTGTTAGTTCATGTCAGCTCAGGCCCATTAAATAATATTAACAGATACAACTTTTGATTTTAATAATGCATTAGTAAATAAATGCTGAAACTAAGATTAATAGGTGCTTTAGGAGTATTGTTCATTGTCAGTTCATGTTAACTAATTGGAAGTGTTACCGATTTTCTTTATGGGTGAGTTAATTTGTATGTTTTAATTTTAATGGTTTATAAATTATATAGTATACACATTTGTGACTCAATTTAAAATATAGTCATAAATATCAATATTTAAATATTTATTTACAAATATTTAAATAGAACAGGCCGAAATCGCGTAATGTTACTGAGTAGGCACTAAATTTGAATTTGAATTTACTTCGTGACCGTTAAAACCGTTACTTTCATGTGACCTACCAGACCCTTTTCACAGCGATAACGCGTTTTAACGGTCATCAGCAACGTAAATACTTTAAAGTTTATATATATATATATATATATATATATATATATATATATATATAATTATTTTTTATTTATGTACATTTATAACACATACTTTTTATTATATTATGTTATATTATAATTATATTATATTTACCTTTGCATCAAATAACAAGAAACTAGTTAACGCTGCTGTGAGGGTGTTTCTTGTTGACGTCTTTCTCTCTTACGACCGCGATTATCAATCTCTCTATTTTTTTTACTCTTTTTGAAAGTTGTGAAAACACTATTGTGGTGTATTTCTTTTGCTATTTGAGCAAATGGGCACACACACAAAAAAATATATAATGTGTTCTCTCATTCACTGCTATAGAAGTTTACCCAACTATTATGACTTCAGAGAAACCCGAAAATGTGAAAAAGGTCCATAGTATGAATAAAATTTGGACGTACTACATCTGACATGTTGTCATTATCATGTGACCTACCGGCATCAGTTGCGTCACTTCACTGGCATTCATAAATCCTCTCCTGTGGCCTCATGGGATACTAAAGTGTCCATCGAATGCGCACTTCAGAATCTCGCCGGAAGTAGTAGGTCATCCGGGGACTTTTCAAATATAATGTATTAGGACATACTCTTTTCTCGCTTAATATATAGTAGGGAAGTATTCGATTTTGGATGCAGCATTTGACTCAAATGAATCGCTGAATCATTTGCTTTTTGAATCATCTCATATTGTGTTCGTTTGTTCATTGCAGTGTGGTGCTGGTGAGCTTCCTTGAGAAGGACCGTCCATCAGTGAGGGTGATTCTGGGTCACGCGGTGAGCGACGTTCAGATCCTCGGGAGCGGAACGGAGGAAACGGAAAGACGGATGAAGAGCTTGTTCCTGCCGGACAGAACGCAGGTCCTCAGCGCGGAGGAACTGAAGTCGCGGAGGGAGGGTCTGCGTCTGTGGCTTGAGAAGAACAGAATCCCAGTGACTGAAGACGGGGAGGTTCTTCGTGTGGCGAGCGTGCTGACCATCAGCGCCCCCTACGGCACTGGAGACTGCAGCTGCGCCAATGAGATCATTCTGGCAAGAGTTCAGAGTCTAGTTGAGAGCATCCCTGGAGCAGAACACACTTCACTGTCCTAAACACACTACATCAACTTGTTCACAAGGTCTGAGAGTGTTTGTTAAGATGAGACGTTAATGCATGATGTTCAGGGTGGAAAGGTTTGAGGAAATCCCTTTTTTAGGATTTCTCTGTTACATGATGTAAATATTTACGTTTTTGATTCTTCATGTAACATTCAAAGTTACTGTATGTTTGCTGATGTTATAATAAATGTTTCCTGATGAATGCATGAGTAAACTCTTGTGCATTGCAGATTAGTAGTGTTGGAGACATTAAACTAAGACTACTTATTGTATTCTGCATACTATTACCCACAGTACATACTATAAACCACAAGTGTGCTACTCATATTCTAGAACTAGATTTGAGGCTCAGACTAAACATTATTTCATCAATTTAACTGTGTGAAGGCACCAGTAACAATGATCTGAGCTTCAAAACACAAGATCAACATGTCACAATATTCCTCATTTAAATAATTCATACACAGAATAAAGGGGCGGAGCCTGGTTGAGTTAGTTAGTAGTGTGTTGAAACTGCCGTTTATGGTAAGGGGCGGGACATTTCCCAAACACGCTGGAAACGCTTGACCAATCACAACACACTGTTCCAGCCGACCAATCAGAGCACATAGTGCTTTTCAGAAGGAGGGGCTTCGTAGAAACAGGAACTAACCAGAGCGTTACTGACAGACTGGGAAGAGAGGATTTGTTTCAAGTAACAACATTTTGTACGTTTTAGTAAACTAAAACCCTGAAGAATGCTAATGCAAATAATATATTAAAATTATAAACTTTTCAAAGGCAGAAATATAACATCAAAGACATATATAGGAAGATGGTTCACTCTGATTACTTATGCATGGGAGAAAGTGCAACTCCTAATATGGCGAATAAGCCCCGCCTACTAAATGAAAGCCAATCGTTGATTAATTGTAGATAATCGTTGCTATAGAAACAGGTAGTGCTCTGAGACGCGAGTTTAGAATTGCGCGTTAGCTTGTCCAGGCTGAAAAATGTTTTTTTTTGGTCATGATTCGAGTGTTTAGAAACAACATTTATGAGACTTTATTGGCGATTTCAAATATGAAGCTTGGCGAACAGTTTTGGAGAATTTGTTTCCCCATTCAAAGAGAGATAGGAGCTGCACTCGCACGCCCGAGAGGCGTTTCAAAGATGGCCGCAGAGTGAAAGGACTTGTCTTAACGGTAGACTAAAAAAATATGGACGTAGTGTCCGTGACGTTAACCATAGGTTTCTGAAGAGCATTTGTGAAGCCTAAAAGCTGTCCGTTGCCATCTTGGCAGCGTGTCACCGTGAGTCACTGCCGGATAACTGAAAATGGGCAAAGAGGCGGGGTGTGGGCGGAGCTGAGGTGCCTGGTTGCTGAAATCACGCCCACCTAGCGTGACCATAGTGGCAATCCACCTGTCACTCAAGTGGCCACGCCCTTAATTATGCAGAACTTTAAGGCTTAATATAATTTAAACGGATGAGTTATAAAAACATTCACCCCCTCACAGTTGTCATGAAGGGCAAAATTAGCCATACAGACCAAAACCACTTTTTGTACCAGGCTGTAAACGTGTTTTTCTGCTGTAAAGTTGGGCATTTTAACATGAGGAGATACAGATTAGACTCCCTTTTGGAGCCGTCTCTAGTGGCCAGTCGATGAAGTGCAGTTTAAGTCACTTCCGTGTTGGATTCACGAGAGACCGCGGGAGGTTCCGCTCCTTATTTGTGAATCACACTCATTGTCCTCACGGTCAAAAGTGACCGGACACCTGTAACGTAACCTCTTATTTTTTCAGTAAAATCATTCTTTTCTGTTTGAAATCAATTCATTTTTGTTTAATAATATTTTTTCTTTTGCATTTTGAGAGGGTTTTGTGGTAATAATTAATATTTATGCCGTAATTAATATCCATTTTTTCCCATTGAAAAAAAAAAAATTATATATATATTTTTTAATTAATGCAGTATTTCAGGTTAAAATAGAGACTCAGCCATTCAAATCAAATTTTGGAAGGCAGATTAGCGTCATCTGGTTGTAAAAAAAACGTGTAATGGCATGGTGTAACCACTAGATGCCTGTATAGCTCTCTATAGAGGAGCTTGTGAATTGCCTAGTTGTTTTTAGACATAATTGATTCAACATATTTTTATTAGGTGGAAGAGTTATATATTATATATATTTAAACAATCTCAAAGACTATTTCTTGTCAAGCTTTAGATATTTTTTTGTTAGAAATAGTGATTTGAAGTGTTAGTTTTTGAATTATGATTAGTCATGTTAGAAAGAGAACGCAAGGAAGCATTTTTTTTTACCCATTTTTGTAACCAAAAAATTTTTTTTGACTTATGCTCGACACAGAGCTCCTACAAAAAAAAAAAAATGCTCAGAACGATGTGAAGGAACAAGCCTGAGCTTCCAAGTGCACAGTTCATAGGTGTGTGTGTATGTGTGTGTGTGAATGGGTGTTTATTTCAGTCTTGATGTTTTAGAGTGTCACCCTTTCACTGCTGTGAGCTTTTCCTGCATTATGACTGAATTATTGAATGGATTTTACATATTCTCAAAACTTTGTTACAGACACAGTGGTTCATAGGTGTGTGTTTGCAAGTGTGTGAGAGTGGGTGTGTCTATATCACACTCTTGATGTTTTAGTGTCATCCCTTTACTGCTGTGTACTTTTTTCAGCATTGTGGCCGATTTGTAGATTGTTTTTGTCGATTTCCCATTCATTTCCTATGGTCGGTAATTTCTGACCGAAGACCACAAGTGTGACTATTTTGCTCGAATCATGCCCTCAATTTTTTTTGTGTTCACATTCCAAATGCCATAAAAGTCACCAAGTTTCATACCATTCCGATGAAGCTGTGATTTTTAAAAATTCAAAACAGAAAATATTTCGGTCAAAAGTGACCGAAGAGCACCAGAGAGGAACGCTGATAACACTTCCCACATCATTTTGTTTTTCTGTGTGTCCAATCAAAATCTTAACTCACCTGTCACTTGGTAGATGATCATCAAAATACATGAGGTCAATCGTCTTGTTTCGTGAGGTGAATTACATTCAGTTTTCCTATTCAGCCTGTCATGTTAAAGGATTAGTTCACTTCATTTCCTGATCATTTCCTCACCCCCATCTCATCCAAGATGTTCATGTCTTTCTTTCTTCAGTGGAAAAGAAATTAAGTTTTAGAGGAAAACATTCCAGGATTTTTCTCCACATAATGGACTTCAATGGGGACCAACGGTTGAAGGTCCAAATCAATGCAGTTTCAAAGGAAGGGCTTCAGGAGGCTCTGCACGATCCCAGAGGAATAGGGTCTTATCTAGACAAACCATCGGCCATTTTCTAAAAAAATAAACATTTATATACTTTTTAACCTAAATTGCTCATCTTGTGCTGCTCTGCGGCGTGCCGCGGATTACGCAATCACGTCGGAAAGGTCACGCTAGACGTAGGCAGAAGTACCGCCCCAAGCGCACGTGCGAGGACTAATACAAACGTCCTTTAGCATAAAAAACAACATCTCCAACTTCAAAATCGTCCGACATCGTTGTTTAACCTTTTTTTGCTAAAGGATGTTTGTATTAGTTTTCGCACGTTCGCTTTGTAAACACTGGGGCGGTACTTCCACCTACGTCTAGCGTGACCTTTCCGACGTGATTGTGTAACCTGCGGCACGCCGCAGAGAGGCGCAAGATGAGCACATTTACTGCAGTTTCATGTCAGTGTATGAGCGGTGTGGTGTAAAAGCTGAAGTACATCTGGAGACAGTGAAGAGAGATGTTTTCATGGCTAGCGTTTGGCATACAGTGGTAGAAACACTTTTATTCCCTTGTTTTAAGAAGGCGATCGTTTTTTTTCTTTACATACTTATTGGCAAAACAGAAATGATTGAGAAAATAAAAGTTCTAACACATACAGGACAATCACGTGTGTTTCTTGAAGGTTTCTTGAGTACCTCTTTGGTGTGCGAGGGTACCGTAAACTCCCGGTACTCGTCAGTCTACTGGCTCTCAAACGAGTGGCGGCGTCCGCAGTCCCTTTTCTCAGAGCCTTTACACTCTCCGTCCACACACAGGCACCGGAAAATAATCGCGTGAACGGTCTTTATTGGGTGCGTTTAGTCTCAGACGCTGTCATCCAGCAGGTTTGTTTTGAGTTTGGCTGCTGAAAACAAACCGAGTGATGAAATGAAACGAACATGACAAAACAGCTACACAAAAAAAACAATACAGAGAGTTCCCGAGCAATGATCTCAGCGTGATTTCCACAATCGTCGTCTCAGGAGAGCACGTTAAGGGCACATTCGTCTGTTTTCGTTTAGTCCTCGGCTCTATGAGGGGTTTGCGTTCTCTAGGAGCGGTGGCCCGTCGCGGTGGACGGACGGGTGAGCCGACTCTCTTTTGTAGGTCTTGGGCGGGAGTTTGGGGATGGGCGACTGGGATGTGCTCTGGCGCGGAGGGACAGGCGGCCCGGCGGCTCCCTGCGGCGGCTCCAGGTCCAGCGGCGAGGAGGGCAGGTGTTTGCGCGGCCCCAGCGGCGATGGCGTCTGCGGAGGGTGCGGGCTAAAGGGAGACGGCGGGAAGAAGGTCTGGCTCAGTTCGGAGCGCCGGCCCTGCGGAGGCGGCTGCAGGTGCAGCGGAGAGCTGGAGAAGACGTCCGGCGTTCGCACGGGCTCCCGCGGCGGCAGGGTGGGCGGGCTGTCGGGCGGCTCCGTGAGCGAGTAACGGGGCGAGTACACCTTGGTGGTGGGCTGACGTGGCGGGATCGCCGGAGGACTGTCCAGGTGCTTCGACATCATCTGGAACACACACACACTGTGTTTGAAAAACACACCGGTCTATGACACATGATCAAACCACTTCCATATAAAAGCAGTTTTTATTTTATCTTCCGGCAACAAACGTCACAATATTCCTCATTTAAATAATTAATACGCAGAATAAAGGGGCGGGGCCTGGTTGAGTTGTGTTGAAACTGCCGGTTATGGTAAGGGGCGGGGCATTTCCCAAACACGCTGGAAGCGCTTGACCAATCACAACACACTGCTCCAGCCGACCAATCAGAGCACAGTGTGCTTTTCAGAAGGAGGGGCTTCATAGAGACAGGAACTAAAGCGTTACTAGCCAGGTTTCCATCCAAGGATTTTTTTGCGCAAAAAGGTTTAACGAATCAAAATGTTTACCGATATAGCTGATGGAAATGCCAATTATTGATCATTTTTTGCAAATGTCAACACAATCTTTTTCTGTTTAACTTTAGTGTATAAATTTTATGTCGATACTTCAAATGTCACAAAAAACTTGTTTGGAAACACTTTTTGTCGAGAAAAAGGGCTTTAACGCAAATAAATGTGGCGTCCGTTTCCGGCACCGTTTCTCTGTAGTTGAAATGCGCATTAAATCTATTATATTCATATTATTAAATTTTAAATTAACTTATTTTATTATTATTGGTAAGAATAAGACGTGTTACCTCTCAAACATCATTCATCCTTATTTTATTATTTTTTTTATTTTGTCTGTTTTTTTACAATCTAATAAAAGTTAATCAGAAAAATAATAGCTGCACTGTTTCTGAATATTGCTTGTATTGATCTAAATAGCCTTTAAACAAAATACAAAAAAAAACATGACACTTGTTAATAAAAATATACAACCTACAATTTAATAATATATAATAAAGTTTTGTTTCAGAATGGTTGGCGTCTGTCAAACGAAGGAAGGCTGTCGGAGTTTCCAACACTGACACAAAGAACACGTTACGTCTGTATCTGAATAAATAAAATTAATGCCATAAATCACAATTTCATGGGCAGGATCTGCTACTTGACAAATGAAAATTACAAACATGACAATTATTTTTTTAATACAATTTATTAATATGTAATATAATTTTATCTCAAAGAAATAAAAAAAATAAAGTGGGTTGAATCCAAAAAAAGCTCTAAACGAATTTTAGAATTGTTAAGACAGCAGCTCTATAAACCATTTAAAGAAGTTAAGTTTAGGTTAAAGCTGCATCTCTGAGAGAAAAGAAAATGAGCAGCGATTTGATGCTTTTGATCGATCTGATGTTCTTTTTTTGGTTTGAATGATCTGAATACATGCGTTCTCGGCCACGTCAAACCACGGACTGTCTTGACTGCATGTTCAAGGCTTACGTTAAAGATTGTTGCTATATGACTGAACATTTTACTGTACCAATCTTTTTTATGGATCCTAAATTTTGTATACAGGACAAATGAGCTGCCCTGTGTCCCAACCCATGGGCTTCATTACATAAAGCCGTTTCATGCACTCCTGTCAGACAAACTGTCCCACTTCGCCGGGATCTTCTGATTAATACTTCCACCTAGCAACACCATAGCAACCACCCTGAGTACCTTAGCAACCGCCTAGCAACCACCCAGAGCACCCTAGCAACCACCCAGAATACCCTAGCAACTCCCTAGCAACCACCCAGTATACCCTAGCAACGCCCTAGCAACCACCCAGAATACCCTAGCATCCGCCTAGCAACCACAGACAATACCTTAGCAACCACCCAGAATACCTTAGCAACCACCCAGAACACCCTAGCAACGCCCTAGCAAACACCCACAATACCCTAGCAACCGCCTAGCAACCATCCAGAATACCCTAGAAACCACCTAGCAAACACCCTTGCAACCACATAGAAACACCCTAGCAACCGAGTGCCGAGTTTTGCCACTGCAAGCACCACTCACATTTTCTTCAGGAAATGTACATTCTAATTTCCTAATTTAGTAATAGGTCTATTATTCGTGAAATTAGTAAGCAGTAAACTGGCGAATCACTCTGCATTTTACTAATATTTGGGACGTGATACAATATAATTTGCGATATACGCGAAATTATGTATGGAAACGACTTTTTTTAGCGACACAACAAAACGTATGTGACAATGCATTTTTTTAGGGGTGACGTCATTACGCACACCATTTTATCGGTAAAACAGGCTGGAGAAACAGGCTCGTTTTCTTTTTTAACGCATATTCACTTTGTCAATAACAAAACAGTGGAAAAAGTGGATGGAAACTTGACTCCTGACAGACTGGGAAGAGAGGAGCTGCAACAATGGAGAATGAGAGGAAATAATCAACATTCAAGCAGGAAAACCTGCTCTAGTAGAGCTATTCTATTATAATAACACTGCAAAATATAACAATTTATTGAAAAATTTAAAATGATTTCATGGTGACTTTAAGAAAAGTTTCAAGATTAAATCACAAGTTTATAATATATTTTATGGCTTCAGGAACAAGAACAAATGTAGGGCCCGCCGTCGTCATCAGAGAAGAGATGAAGTTATTCTGATTCAAGATGATTAAAACAATAATGATGAGCACTGATAAATCATTTAGAATAAATGACAATATTCCATAAAAAAAAATGCTATTTTTAAAGGTTATTTTTTTAACTTTTAAATATTTTTAAGAAATGTTTTTTGGGAATACAGAATATTCTTTATTCTTAAAGGCACAGTATGTAATTTTTCGTCGCTTATTCAAAACAAAGGCGTGTCTTGATGGCTTGATTGGGCGGAGCTTTTATTCTGCCGCAGACGAGCGCTTCCTCTTCTTCCGCTCATGTGTGTGTGGGGGAACGCAGTGCTGTTTTATCATATTACACACATTTGAGTGTGTTAAAGTGATGTTATAATGCTACTCTGTGCGTTCGCTCGGCGCTACTATGAGACACTTGTTCACACTGCAGTGAGCGAGATCATATTAGGCATGGTAAAACATGGTACTCGTGGTAAATCAAGAACACCAGATTTAAACAATAAGACTAACTGTGTTGAGCTGGAGAACAATGATTAGTTTCTGTCCATGAATGATCCAAACAGTTGCTCACCTGTCTAATAAAACACATCATATATTCATGCGGAGCATGTGACGTCACTGTGCTTTATCGCCGCCATTTTTGTGTCCGGTCACAGCTGCGCGACCTGTTTCAATCTATGGGCACAGCAACCACAACTACCAGAGGAAGATCAACGAAACACTCCCAGAAGGTTCACAACAAGTTTACAATATGCCCGGGATATGTTGTGCAGTTATCTCTAACAACAGTCGTCTGAGAAACACCGAACTATAATTTTATTCGATCCCAAAGGAGTTATATCGACGGAATAAATGGTATTCTAAACAGGAATGCGCAACATTAATAACTACTGGGACTGTCATATACATAACATTATAATGAGGACACTATTGTAATAAAACGTTGTGAATTCTCTGGGTTTGGTTTTGTTGTTGTTTCAGCGCGTTGTTGTGTGAAGAGCGCGTCGGCTTAACATACACACATTCTGCACATAACTTAGTTCAAGCTTCACTTATGCAGATATAAGTTGTAATATTAAGTGAATTATTCGGGCTTAGTGGCCGTTTTTTAGCGTGTTGTTACGGGAACGCATCCACAGCGCTCTCACACACACACACACACACACACACACACACACACACACACACAGCTTTAGCTTCAGCGCTCTCAAACAGCAATGATGTTATTTGAAACAGTCATATTAAAGATGTTTACTATTACTGTAATATTAAAAAAGTTTAATATTTTTTCAAAAAACATTGATGCATTATTTTTAATAACTAGCACTTGTATTGTTCTCGTATTATTTTCATCAACAACATGATTTGATTAAAGCACTAGAATGTGCTGTGTTCGTTTCCATGTCGGACACAAAAATGGCGGCGAGCATAGCAGAAGTGACGTCTTCGGTACCCATGAATTAAAGCGTCTTTGGTGTTTCCATGGTTTCTACAAAATAAAACCTGAGGGTAACGCGGGTATGATGTCATTGATAGGCGACGCACACACACGGTCCGTGTCCTGGCTAAAATCGCTTATTTCTCTGGATTTAAACATTCTTGGAAACATTTGGGATAATGTAAGTACACAAGTCAACAAAATATATAACACTGTTCTAGTGGATATTTTAATCCAAAAATCTTACATATTGTGCCTTTAAGTTATAAAATCAGAAGAAAACCACAGTTTAGAGGAATTGTTTCCTCATGCATGTTTTGGTGAATCCGGCTGCGGCACAAACACCGTGTTTGAGTGTGAGGATGGTGTCGGCACCTTAGAGGGCGATGATTCGGCGGGAGCAGATTCCGGGCGGCGCCGGGGAGGGATGGGCGGAGGAACGGGAAGGTCATCATTCCGGAGGAAACCCATCATAGACGACACTGAAGAAGATCCTGAGAGACACAAACACACACTCCAGTTACACACACACAGCCCTGAGCTGAGAGAACCATGACAGAGAGGATGCTGGGAAACACATCACATGATAAACACCTGAACATGCAAGAGCGTTCTGTGGATAATTCCGATTAAAGCCACACGACACCGTTCATAACAGCAACATGAGCCGCTAACACCCTCTTTACACATGATGTGATGTCACAGAACACACACTGATGGATGAGAATCAGCAGACGGGACAGAACATGACAGAACACCAGAGTTGGTTGATATACTAACGTGGGCCGTGCGGGAGAGTGACCGGAGCAAAAATACTGTCGCTGTCTGTCAGGAAGCAGAAAGAAAGACAAGAGAAGGTGACAGAGGCGTCACAGCTGATCCCGGATCAGTGTTAATGCATTCTGCTGGTGACATGATGCTCAATGACAGGGTTAGTTGAGGTTAGATGAGACCCTTAAAGGTGCAGTGTCTTTTCTGCATCATGAGGAACTGACTCAACCAATGGAGTGAGTTTAGGGCGGGGCTATCTGTTTGTCTGACCAATGGCTGACGGGAGGGACTGAAACAGCCATTATCACAATTCTGATGCATTTGTTGCCACATCTGATGATGAGGATTTAATAATAACATATGTATAATAAATAATAATGGACTATATGAAAATAATGTGTTTGTATTGTGTGTGTCAGATATTCTACGTTCTGCAAGCACTTAAATTCTGCAACATATTTCATGTGTGCACAAGCAGAAAACACTGTTTATCATCATCATGATGTAGTTTATCAGACTCCATCATGTGTGTGAGAGTGTCTGTGTGAGTGAGTGAGTGAGTGAGCGTGTGTCTGAGAGGGTGGTTGTGTGTGTGAGTGAGTGAGTGAGTGAGTGAGCGTGTGTCTGAGAGGGTGGGTGTGTGTGTGAGTGAGTGAGCGTGTGTCTGAGAGGGTGGGTGTGTGTGTGTGTGTGTGTGTGTCTGTTTGTGTGAGTGAGTGAGTGAGCGTGTGTCTGAGAGGGTGGGTGTGTGTGTGTGTGTGTGTGAGAGAGTGAGTGTGTGTGAGAGAGAGAGTGTGTGTGTGAGTGTCTGTGTGAGAGAGTGAGTGTGTGTGTGTGTGTGTGTGAGAGAGGGAGTGTGTGTGAGTGAGTGTGTGTGTGTGTGAGTGAGTGTGAGTGTGTGTGAGAGTGAGTGTAAGTGTGTGTGTGTGTGTGTGTGAGAGTGAGTGTAAGTGTGTGTGTGTGTGTGTGTGTGAGAGAGTGAGTGTAAGTGTGTGTGTGTGTGTGAGTGAGTGTAAGTGTGTGTGTGTGTGTGTGTGTGAGTGAGTGTAAGTGTGTGTGTGTGTGTGTGTGTGTGTGTGTGTGAGTGAGTGTAAGTGTGTGTGTGTGTGTGTGAGAGAGAGTGTGTGTGATGTTGGCCGTACTGGAGTGGAAGGGGCTGGACGGCGCCTGTGGTGAGTCGAACACACTGCAGATCTCGGTGGAGCTGGACGCGGCGGAGGCGGGCGGAGGCGTCAGGGGCGTGCGGGGTGAGTTGGGCGCTGAAGCGGCGCTGCTCTCCGTCTCACTGTCTGGGATGCGGCTGTAGCTGATCTTGCGTGGCTCGTTCTGCAGCGGCGTCGGGTGGCGCATGGTCCCGGGGCGGACGGTGGACGGCCGAACGCCGGGAGACTTCAGAGGACAGCCGTACTTCTTCGGCTGTGAGAGGAAACCAAAATGAGTTATCGCTCATTAAACCTCACTTGGTTTTAACATCCTGTTAGCGTCGACTCACGATGACGTAAGACAAATTAACATCTTAATTAAGGGTGATTTAAAATAAGACAAAACAAGCTTTAATATAAGCCTAAACAGCTCAAAATCAAGATGTAAACTCATATTTCTTGAATTAATTTGTTCCCTCAACTGTGATTTTTATCTTGGAAAACATGGATATATGAATTTTTACCATGGAAAATAATGAATTATTAATGCACATCTCTGGAATTATGGAATTTAATTATTTATAATTATTTTACAAATTACACTATAATATTATGTTAATTATAATTATTAAAATTATTAAATATTACTTAACTTTTTAATATGATAATATTTACTTTTATTATTACTATTATTATTATTATTATTTATAATAATAGTAGTAGTAGTAACAATATTTATATATATATATATATCATTATTATTTTTATTTATAATTATTGTAATTATTTTACTAATTATATGGTTATATTTCGAATTATGTTAATTATTAAAATAATTAAATATTATATTTTATTATATAATTTTTTTTAAATATGATGATATTTACTTTTATTATTATTATTATTAATAGTAGTAGTAGCAACAAGAATATTTATTTATTTATTTATTAGTATATATCTATTATAAATATAGTATATATATATATATACACTTATTATTTTATTTATAATTATTGTAATTATTTTACTAATTATATGGTTATATTTCTAATGTTAATTAAAATAATTAAATATTATATTTTATATAATTTTTAAAATATTATAGTATTTACTTTATTATTATTAGTAACAATAATAATAGTATTTATATATATATTTATATATATATAAAATTATATATACACATATTAATTATATGTATGTATTTATTAATTAATAATGCAATTAATTATTTTATTAATTATAATTCACATAATATTACAATATAATTGTAAAATAATTACAATAATTATAAATAATTAAATAATTAAATTCCATACTTCCAGACATTTTGATAACTGAATGTTCTTCAGGACTTACACTTTGTTTGCATTTTCATATATATAAGTTTATGAGCAGCAGAAGTAGCAGAAATATCTTGAAGGGCCTTTGAATATCTGAATATAGTGTTTGGCCTCGGAGTCCACCTGATTTCCCATGAACACACACTCCTCAGGGAGTCCACCTGATTTCCCATGAACACACACTCCTCAGAGAAGAACGTTTCTTGGGTTTCACCTGCGTGATGTTTTGGGCTTTCTCACTGTCACACGAGTGAACTCAGGCTTAGTTGGTCCACATCCTCAAGCACTTTACGGTTTAATGCGGAGCGCGGACGATCAGATCAGGAGGTGAACATGCGGTCACAGCTTCTCGTGTGTGTTGTGTAACCGTACGTGTGTGTTCGGCAGGAGTCAGACTTACGAATCGATGCAGAGTGCGAGCATTACGCGGCTCAATCTCCAGAGATTTGTTGAACAGATAGTCGGCGAACTCCTTCTCCGTCATGTCCTCCATCGGGTTCAGGTTCTCGAAGAACTTCTGCAACATCAACGGAACACAAACGCCACGTTTACAGTATTCAGAAGCATTCATTCAAATGTTTGGAGTAATTAAGATTTTTTTAATGTCTTCTGCTCACCAAGGCAGCATTTATTTGATCAAAAATACAGTAAAAATTGTGAAATATTATTCCAATGTAAAACAGCTGTTTTCTATGTGAATATACACCGATCAGGCATAACATTATGACCGGTGAAGTGAATAACACTGATTATCTCTTCATCACGGCACCTGTTAGTGGGTGGGATATATTAGGCAGCAAGTGAACATTTTGTCCTCAAAGTTGATGTGTTAGAAGCAGGAAAAATGGGCAAGCGTAAGGATTTGAGCGAGTTTGACAAGGGCCAAATTGTGATGGCTAGACGACTGGGTCAGAGCATCTCCAAAACTGCAGCTCTTGTGGGGTGTTCCCGGTCTGCAGTGGTCAGTATCTATCAAAAGTGCTCCAAGGAAGGAACAGTGGTGAACCGGCGACAGGGTCATGGGCGGCCAAGGCTCATTGATGCACGTGGGGAACGAAGGCTGGCCCGTGTGGTCCGATCAAACAGACGAGCTACTGGAGCTCAAATTGCTCAAGAAGTTAATGCTGGTTCTGATAGAAAGGTGTCAGAATACACAGTGCATCGCAGTTTGTTGCGTATGGGGCGGCATAGCCGCAGACCAGTCAGGGTGCCCATGCTGACCCCTGTCCACCGCCGAAAGCACCAACAGTGGCACGTGAGCATCAGAACTGGACCACGGAGCAATGGAAGAAGGTGGCCTGGTCTGATGAATCACGTTTTCTTTTACATCACGTGGATGGCCGGGTGTGTGTGCGTGGCTTACCTGGGGAACACATGGCACCAGGATGCACTATGGGAAGAAGGCAAGCCGGTGGAGGCAGTGTGATGCTTTGGGCAATGTTCTGCTGGGAAACCTTGGGTCCTGCCATCCATGTGGATGTTACTTTGACATGTACCACCTACCTAAGCATTGTTGCAGACCATGTACACCCTTTCATGGAAACGGTATTCCCTGGTGGCTGTGGCTCTTTCAGCAGGATAATGCTCCTGACACAAAGCAAAAATGGTTCAGGAATGGTTTGAGGAGCACAACAACGAGTTTGAGGTGTTGACTTGGCCTCCAAATTCCCCAGATCTCAATCCAATCGAGCATCTGTGGGATGTGCTGAACAAACAAGTCCGATCCATGGAGGCCCCACCTCGCAACTTACAGGACTTAAAGGATCTGCTGCTAACATCTTGGTGCCAGATACCACAGCACACCTTCAGGGGTCTAGTGGAGTCCATGCCTCGACGGGTCAGGGCTGTTTTGGCAGCAAAAGGGGGACCAACACAATATTAGGTCATAATGTTATGCCTGATCGGTGTATAGTAAAGTGTAATTTATTCCTGTGATCAAAGCTGAATTTATCATCATTACTCCAGTCTTCAGTGTCACATGATCCTTCAGAAATCATTTTAATATGATGATTTGCTGCTCAAGAAACATTTATGATTATTATCAGTGTTGAAAACAGTCATATTTTGGTGGAAACCATCATAAATTTTATTTTTCAGGATTCTTTGATGAATAGAAAGAACAGCATTTATTTGAAATAGAATCTTTTGTAACATTATAAATGTCATTTTTGATCAATTTAATGTGTCCTTGATGAATAAAAGTATCAATTTCTTAAAGAAAAAAACATCACCGCCTCCGGACAATATGAACCGTGATTTAAATCAATAATGTAGTTGTTCTGACCCGTATGTCGCTCTCCACACGTAAGCAGTACGGCTGGTTCTGGTACTGCTGGATTTCTCCGGTGATTTCCGCCACTTTCCGCCGTTTGCTGAAGTTGATTAGCTCTTTGCCATGTCTCTTCAGGAAGTCCGGATTTCCTTCCTCGGTTTTTAGGATATTTGTTAAATAAATCCCTAAAACGAGCAGATCACATGTGCATCAAACACACGGCCTCATCAGAAACAGTGTCGTGTGTGAAGGAGGAAGCAGAACGTACCGAAGAAGGGCACACAGGGAGGGTTGATGGACCTGAGTTTAGCCAGATATTTCTTATAATGATCTTCACTGAGTTCATGAGCTTCCTCCAGGATCTTCCTCTGTCTGCTTGGGATTTGCTGAAATAAAATCACATGCAGGATGAGTTAAAACTCTACTAGAGCAGGTTTTCCTGCTTGAATGTTGATTATTTCCTCATATTCTCCATTGTTGCGGCTCCTCTCTTCCCAGTCTGTCAGTAACGCTCTGTTTAGTTCCTGTCTCTATGAAGCCCCTCCTTCTGAAAAGCACACTGTGCTCTGATTGGTTGGCTGGAGCAGTGTGTTGTGATTGGTGTTTGGGAAATGCAGAGCAGAGCAGACCAATCACAACAGACTGGGCCTCACTCACACTCATACACGCTCACACTCAAACACACACTCACACTCACACTCACACTTAGATTAGTCAAAGTAGACCAATCACAACAGACTGGGCCATCTGACCAATCAGAGCAGAGTAGACCAATCACAACAGACTGGGCCATCTGACCAATCAGAGCAGAGTAGACCAATCACAACAGACTGGGCCATCTGACCAATCAGAGCAGAGTAGACCAATCAGAGCAGACTGGGCCATCTGACCAATCAGAGCAGAGCAGACCAATCACAGCAGACTGGGCCATCTGACCAATCAGAGCAGAGTAGACCAATCAGAGCAGACTGGGCCATCTGACCAATCAGAGCAGAGCAGACCAATCACAGCAGACTGGGCCATCTGACCAATCAGAGCAGAGTAGACCAATCACAACAGACTGGGCCATCTGACCAATCAGAGCAGAGTAGACCAATCACAACAGACTGGGCCATCAGACCAATCACAACAGACTGGGCCATCTGACCAATCAGAGCAGAGTAGACCAATCAGAGCAGAGCAGACCAATCACAACAGACTGGGCCTCACTCACACTCATACACACTCAGACTCACACACACACTCACACTTAGATTAGTCAGAGTAGACCAATCACAACAGACTGGGCCATCTGACCAATCAGAGCAGAGCAGACCAATCACAGCAGACTGGGCCATCTGACCAATCAGACCAGAGTAGACCAATCACAACAGACTGGGCCATCTGACCAATCAGAGCAGAGTAGACCAATCAGAGCAGACTGGGCCATCTGGCCAATCAGAGCAGAGTAGACCAATCACAACAGACTGGGCCATCTGACCAATCAGAGCAGAGTAGACCAATCAGAGCAGACTGGGCCATCTGGCCAATCAGAGCAGAGCAGACCAATCACAACAGACTGGGCCATCTGACCAATCAGAGCAGAGTAGACCAATCAGAGCAGAGCAGAGCAGACCAATCACAACAGACTGGGCCTCACTCACACTCATACACACTCACACTCACACACACACTCACACTCACACACACACACACACTCACACACACACTCACACTCACACACACTCACACTTAGATTAGTCAGAGTAGACCAATCACAACAGACTGGGCCATCTGACCAATCAGAGCAGAGTAGCTCGTGGAAAGGAGGGATTTAGAGCGACTGATTCATCCATCGAGTCGTTTGAGAATCATTGAACATTGTGGTGATGTGCAGTGTATATTATGAGAAAATGAAACGAAACGAAAATGTAAACCTGTTGTTAGAGACCTCCAAAACGAAATTAGGAAACTTTAAAATAGCATAATAGGGGCACTTTAAATGAGGAATATCATCATTTTTCACGCTCAAACAGCATCATTACACACTAAAGACAGATGAACATGATCTCTAGTGCCAGTGAGTGATTCAGACTCACCTCGAAGGTGTGGTCGAGTCTGTAGACGGGCGATGAGTTCATGGCGCTCACCACCTCCAGAACGCCATTGAAGTTATTGAGCTCCTGAAACACCTGCAGGATCTCGATGATCCGCGATATGACGGCCACACGCTCCTCCACGTTCTCCGTTTCTACAATGCACCTGAGAGACGTGAGAAACTGTTAGAAACACACATTCACTCACACACTAGGGCTGAACGATACATCGAATTTTCATCCTCATCGCGATATGAACTCGCACGATGAACACATCGCAACAGACAGCCTGACACGATGAATAAGGGAAAACAGTTTATTACATGCACCAAGCGCATGTAATAAACGTTTGACCTATCACGTTCAGCCCTGAAGACATGGTTGGCGCGTTCATGCTATTTGGCCAATCAGGTGAAGCCCCAGGAAGTGTCAGCTACGCTCAGATTGATTTGTGAGGTGTCAATTTAGTTGCGACACTGTGCCGTTAGCAAATACGATGGCGGAGGAAGGAGAGAAGAGTGAGGAAAATGTGGTGGCTGACGAAGACCTTGTGGTGAAAAAGAACAGCACTTCAGCTATACGGAATTATTTTGGATTTAGGAGAGATGACGCGTTACAAACACAGGTACTGTGTAAAACATGCTGAAAAATATTCAGTGGGAATAGGCTATTCAATGTTTAGGTTCTATGTTCGCAAAGAACCTATTAAAGCACTAAGACATGGGAACAGTGTAGCTAACATTCACATTTGAATATTTATCGCAAATCATATCGTCATCGCAATATTAAACAATGTTATCGCACATCGCAGCTTTTCCTCATATCGTGCAGCCCTATCACACACTCACTCTCACACACACACACACACACACTCTCTCTCTCACACACTCACTCACTCACTCACTCACACACACTCTCTCTCTCTCTCACACACTCACTCACTCACTCACTCACTCACTCGCTC
The DNA here is from genome assembly GCA_039654105.1 of Coreius guichenoti. Taxonomy (NCBI): domain Eukaryota; kingdom Metazoa; phylum Chordata; class Actinopteri; order Cypriniformes; family Gobionidae; genus Coreius; species Coreius guichenoti. The sequence continues at coordinate 1,327,579 of CM077188.1, read as the reverse complement.
ACTCGCTCACTCACTCACTCACTCACACACACACTCTCTCTCTCACTCACACACTCACTCACTCACACACTCACACACTCACTCACACACTCACTCACACACTCACTCACACACTCACTCACACACTCACTCACACACTCACTCACACACTCACTCACTCACACACTCACTCACACACTCACTCACACACTCACTCACACACTCACTCACTCACTCACTCACACTCTCTCACAGTCACTCACTCACACTCTCTCACAGTCACTCACTCACACTCACACACACACTCTCTCTCTCTCACAGTCACTCACTCACACTCACACACTCACACTCACTCACTCACTCACTCACTCACTCACTCACACACTCACTCACACACTCTCTCTCTCTCTCACACACTCACTCACTCACTCACACACTCACTCACTCACTCACACACTCACTCACACACTCACTCACAGTCACTCACTCACACTCACTCACTCACTCACTCACTCACTCACTCACTCACTCACTCACTCACTCACTCACTCACACTCTCTCACAGTCACTCACTCACAGTCACTCACTCACAGTCACACACTCACACACTCACACTCACTCACACACTCACTCACACACTCACTCACACACTCACACACTCTCTCTCTCACACACTCACTCACTCACTCACTCACTCACTCACTCACTCACTCACTCACTCACACACTCACTCACACACTCACTCACACACTCACTCACACACTCACACACTCACTCACACACTCACTCACTCACACTCTCTCTCACAGTCACTCACTCACACTCACACACTCACTCACTCACTCACTCACTCACTCACTCACTCACTCACTCACACACTCACTCACTCACTCACTCACTCACTCACACTCTCTCACAGTCACTCACTCACACTCACACACTCACACACACACACTCACACTCACACACACTCACTCACTCACTCACAGTCACTCACTCACACTCACTCACTCACACACTCACACACTCACTCACTCACACTCACTCACTCACTCACACACTCACTCACTCACACACTCACTCACTCGCTCACACACTCACACACTCACACACTCTCTCTCTCACACACTCACACACTCACACACTCTCTCTCTCACACACTCACACACTCACTCACTCACTCACTCACTCACTCACTCACTCACTCACTCACTCACTCACACTCTCTCACAGTCACTCACACACTCACACACACACTCTCACACTCTCTCACAGTCACTCACTCACTCACTCACTCACTCACTCACTCACTCACTCACACTCTCTCACAGTCACTCACAGTCACTCACTCACACACTCACACTCACACACACACTCACTCACTCACTCACTCACTCACTCACACTCTCTCTCAGTCACTCACTCACACACACACACACACTCACTCACTCACTCACTCACTCACTCACTCACTCACTCACTCACTCACTCACTCACTCACTCACTCACTCACACTCTCTCTCTCTCTCTCTCACACAGTCACTCACTCATACTCACACACACTCACACACTCTCTCACACACACTCTCTCTCTCTCTCTCTCTCTCTCTCTCTCTCTCTCTCTCTCTCACACACACACACACTCTCTCTCTCTCTCTCTCTCTCTCACAGTCACTCACTCACTCACTCACTCACTCACTCACTCACTCACACACACACTCTCACACTCACTCACTCACTCACTCACTCACTCACACACTCACACACTCACACACTCACTCACACTCTATCTCTCTCTCACACACACTCACTCTCACACACACTCACTCTCACACACTCATCTCTGAACTAAACTCAAGGGAGTGTGTCGTACTTCTCGAACCACAGTGTGAGGTTGGTGGTGTGGCGGATCATCCGCAGCAGGTTCGGTGAGTTGATCTCCTTGTCTTCTTTAGTCCAAACGCTGCCCACCAGCTCCGACGGCTGAACCGCCCTGCAGGAGAAAGGTCAAAGTTCACACTCACATTAATACTTTAGTGCAAATCCACCAACACACACCTAGAAATCATCATCTAGACACTTTACAACTCACAAAATAAATTAATTGCAGACAATTGTTTTGTATATTAAATATGCAAATGAGGTGTTATCTAATTAAATATGCACTCATTTGCATAACGTTCCAGTTTTTTTTGTTTTTTAAATGAGTGTTCATCTGAGTGGTCCAAGACCCTAGGACTTTTGTCACACGAATACACAAAAATATTGACTGGATCCGAGGAGTTTATGCGGTTGAAATAAAAAAAAGTTACAAATCCTTCCCT
>CM077188.1:1317776-1320276 GCA_039654105.1 Coreius guichenoti | reverse complement strand
CGTGGCATTGATTCAACAAGGTGCTGAAAGCATTCTTTAGAAATGTTGGCCCATATTAAAAGAATAGGATCTTGCAGTTGATGGAGATTTGTGGGATGCACATCCAGGGCACGAAGCTCCCGTTCCACCACATCCCAAAGATGCTCTATTGGGTTGAGATCTGGTGACTGTGGGGGCCATTTTAGTACAGTGAACTCATTGTCATGTTCAAGAAACCAATTTGAAATGATTCGAGCTTTGTGACATGGTGCATTATCCTGCTGGAAGTAGCCATCAGAGGATGGGTACATGGTGGTCATAAAGGGATGGACATGGTCAGAAACAATGCTCAGATAGGCCGTGGCATTTAAACGATGCCCAATTGGCACTAAGGGGCCTAAAGTGTGCCAAGAAAACATCCCCCACACCATTACACCACCACCACCAGCCTGCACAGTGGTAACAAGGCATGATGGATCCATGTTCTCATTCTGTTTACGCCAAATTCTGACTCTACCATCCGAATATCTCAACAGAAATCGAGACTCATCAGACCAGGCAACATTTTTCCAGTCTTCAACTGTCCAATTTTGGTGAGCTCGTGCAAATTGTAGCCTCTTTTTCCTATTTGTAGTGGAGATGAGTGGTACCCGGTGGGGTCTTCTGCTGTTGTAGCCCATCCGCCTCAAGGTTGTGCGTGTTGTGGCTTCACAAATGCTTTGCTGCATACCTCGGTTGTAACGAGTGGTTATTTCAGTCAAAGTTGCTCTTCTATCAGCTTGAATCAGTCGGCCCATTCTCCTCTGGCCTCTAGCATCAACAAGGCATTTTCGCCCACAGGACTGCCGCATACTGGATGTTTTTCCCTTTTCACACCATTCTTTGTAAACTCTAGAAATGGTTGTGCGTGAAAATCCCAGTAACTGAGCAGATTGTGAAATACTCAGACCGGCCCGTCTGGCACCAACAACCATGCCACGCTCAAAATTGCTTAAATCACCTTTCTTTCCCATTCTGACATTCAGTTTGGAGTTCAGGAGATTGTCTTGACCAGGACCACACCCCTAAATGCATTGAAGCAACTGCCATGTGATTGGTTGATTAGATAATTGCATTAATGAGAAACTGAACAGGTGTTCCTAATAATCCTTTAGGTGAGTGTATATCTGTGTGTGTGTGTGTGTGTATATTTATATAAAGTATACTAATTCAACTAAAAACAAATGAATCTAAAAGTAGTCATTTTCATAAGACAAAAACAGTATTTATGCACCATTAGAATCAAATCTGCACTGAAGCTTCAGACAGATAACAGTCAGCAGCTGTAGTGTGTGTGTGTGTGTGTGTGTCGGTGCTGATCCTCTGACCTCTCCATGAGCAGATCCAGCAGCTCCTGAGGTTTACAGAACGACCGGTACGTGGTGAGGAACGTCCTGACGAAATTGGGATCTGAAAAACAAGGAAAATTGTTTTGTTCAACAAAAAAACGTTTGATTATGTTTGTCAAACTATTTCCTTCCATCCGGAGCTGAAATGAAACTTCAAACAACTACATTCAGTTACAAATGCCTAAATCTGAAGCACATTTCATGTTGATTGTGATAAAATAAAAACATGATTGTTACTGCATCATAATGATGATGAGATTTTTTGCATTACAGTAATGAGACACACACACACACTCTCAAACACACTCACTCACTCACTCACTCACTCACTCACTCACTCACTCACTCACTCACTCACTCACTCACTCACTCACTCACTCACTCACTCACTCACTCACTCTCACACACACTCACTCTCACACACACTCACTCTCACACACACTCACTCACACACTCACACACTCACTCACTCACTCACTCACTCACTCACTCACTCACTCACTCACTCACTCACACACTCACTCACTCACTCACTCACTCACTCACTCACACACACACTCACTCTCTCACACACTCACTCTCACACACACTCACTCTCACACACACTCACTCTCACACACACTCACTCTCACACACACTCACTCTCACACACACACATTCACTCTCACACACACACATTCACTCACACACTCACTCACACACTCACTCACACACTCACTCACACACTCACTCTCTCTCACACACTCACTCTCTCTCACACACTCACTCTCTCTCACACACTCACTCTCTCTCACACACTCACTCTCTCTCACACACTCACTCTCTCTCACACACTCACTCTCTCTCTCTCTCTCTCTCTCACACACACACACACACACACACACACACACACACAGCAATGATAATGAGATTGTTTTGCATTACAGTAGTGAGTATTTGTGTGCTTAAATGTCATCATAATGTAAATAAAAGGTCCAGACACACACTCATTCGCTCCATTATTCAGAAGCGACTCCGGGCCCGTATGTGGCGTCCGTACGGAGTTTGCAGCGTGATGGATCTGTTCTGTTCTGAACAATAGAAGCTCGGTGAGCAATTCCAAACAATCGGCCTGGAATTATTCTAGCCAGGAA
>CM077188.1:1310276-1312776 GCA_039654105.1 Coreius guichenoti | reverse complement strand
TCGAAAGCAGACTTTTATTTTGACAGTGCCAGGACTTTTATTTTGACAGTGTCTGGGCGTCTGAGAGTTTTTGTTTTCCAAGCAGAAAAACTCTCAGACATTGTCAAAATAAAAGTCCTGGCACTGTCAAAATAAAAGTATACTTCCGACACTTATCGGCCAAACAGAAAAACAATTGTCACAGAAATGTATTAATTTGTAAAAGGTGAAAACACATTAAACTTTTTAATGAAATGTGGGCGTCACCCGTTGGTTAGTTTTGGTACAGCGCCTAAAAATCTCACAGGAACTTCAATTTTTGTGATATCAACTTCAAATTTGGAACACAACTTGTTTATAGATTTGGCTTTGATTTTATAGCAATTTTAGAGTGCAAATTATTTAGTAAAACATATATTTTGTATAAAATATAAATTGTTCTCACTATTAACTAGTTGCTTATTATCATGCATATTACTAGGATATTGGCTGTTTATTAGTACTTATAAAGCACATATTAACCTCATTATTACCTCAAACTTTTGAACCGTGTATATTTGCTTTATGTTGGCATCGGCTGATCACCACCCACCTTCCTCATGAAGAACTTCTCCTTCAGACGGTACTCGGCCGCACTGGCTCCCGGCAGACGTGGCTGGCCGTGGTTGGACTTGCAGCAGATCATAAGGCCGTCGAACAGGAAGATGTGGCGCTCGTGTTTGGCACCCACCCGTGTGAGCGTCCCCTCCATGATGAACTCATTGCAGCACTGGCCGATGTCTTTGCCCTCCCAGCCGTCGATGTTCCTCTGGATCTCATTCATCTTCTTGATGGCTAGGTGTTTGCCCTTCATCTGCTGACTGTAGAAGCGGCACGCCGACTCGCTGGATGGACAGAACAACGAGGGGACAATATTGATTAATCGATTTTAATTGATCTTCATTTTGATGATCTCGATATCAATTCTCAAATCCCAAAGTTGATCTTTTCTGATTTCAGTTGATGTGTAAACAAAAACATTATTTGTAGCATTCCTACCATCCAATAATCACAATAAGTGCTTTTTATGATATTAAACAAAGTCTCAGCTTTAAATTCTGTTTTATAATGAAATTCAAACAATTAAAGGTGCAGTAAGCAATTTCTGAGAAACGCTGCTGAAAGTGGATCAGACCGAGCACCAAAACAGACCTCAGCCAATCAGCAGTAAGGGGCGTATACACTCATGAGGGAGGAGGAGCCTGTATGTTACATACGCGTTTGTGAATTTGGGTTTTTGTTTTGGTGATTTTAAATATCAACATCATTTCTCAGAAATCGCTCACTGCACCTTTAATATCGTTGTGACGCTCTTTAATGCGCGGCTCGTGAACCGATCTGTCTTCCTCTTTACTACTAGTTGCAGCACCAAATAAACATGAATGAACATACGAAGGAATATTTAAAGATACAGTACATCTTACTGAAATTAATCATGTCTCATGTAATCGCTCAATCAGTGTTTCAACCGCGAAAAACGCCAATAAAATAACATTATTTACCTCAGAAAAGGTCCTAAAGAGTTTGTGAATCAAAATCAAATCTATTTGTGAAATCAGTGTCAAGACCTACTGAAGGGAAATGTAATGAAAGACATCAAAATATCACATTAAAGCTAACAGGGGGAATAAACCTGCTCTTCACACCACACCAGTGAGGACTAAACCAAGCCCTGGAGTCTAAATAACAAGATTTCAATGTCCAATCAGCTTTTAAAGGTGCAGTGTGTACATTTTAGCGGCATCTAGCGGTGAGGTTGCAAATTGCACATAGAGAAGCTACGGTGGCCGACACAGGACAAAGATGTCGTCGTCTGAGACAGCAGAGAGTCTGAACTCCTGAAACGCGTCCATTGTAGTCTTGAGTTTTCCTCCGGGAACGAACACATCACAATATTCCTCATTATAATAATTCATATGCAGAATAAAGGGGCGGGGCCTGGTTGAATTAGTTAGTCGTGTATTGAAACTGGCGGTTATGGTAAGGGGCGGGGCATTTCCCAAACACCAATCACAACACACTGCTCCAGCCGACCAATCAGAGCACAGTGTGCTTTTCAGAAGGAGGGGCTTCATAGAGACAGGAACTAGGGATGGGTGATACCACTTATTTTATTGATACGATACTGATACTTTCAAGGCCAGTATCGCCGATATCAATACCGATACGATAACTCTAAATCAAACGTTTAAATTATTACATTTATTAAATTATTAAAATTACTAAGAGTAAAATGGGTAAAGATACCCACTTAACATTATATTTGAAAGGCATTTTAACCTTCAATATGCCTTAATTGGAATTTAATAGATTATATGAACAATATGAACTCTTAACATTAAATTTAAATAAGTGTAATTGCACTTATTATGTAGGCTACAATTTCAATTTGTTTATTGTGAAATAACTCAAAATATGTTTTTTTGTCTTTTGATGAGCATTGTTCTGGGCTGCGTTTCCAAAAGCATAAATGGCTTCTTAT